>JASAMW010004361.1:0-49608 GCA_030247985.1 Epsilonema sp. ZAB3_2 | reverse complement strand
CCACGTTTAACGGGAGAAACGGGCTCATTTAGGCAGGGTGGTCAGGGGAAAGGCGGAAAATCGAACATGATCAAATCGACGTTACACACAGGCGCCCCCAAGCTCAACGAACAGGGCTATTAGAGCAAACCATATACCATTAGACTCGCCTTGATTTGCTCTTTTCAATGGGATACTCGCCGACCCCTTAACCCTTACCGTTGGCGAGCTATGAGCAAAAAGGCGCTAAATTGGCAACGCTGCAAAAACCAGGCAAAATTTAGAAAATCGACCATAGCTCGCCCGATTTTGACCTGACAGATCTGAAACCTATCTCATGTTGTAGAGCTTGAAATTGTGAACAAGATAGGCTATGTCTCCACTCTCTCCGCCTGTGCGCAACGGGTTAAATATTGTCCCAAAGTTGGATAAAAAGGTCAAAAAATCGAGTTTCGGTACTAAAACTGCATGAACATTGTCAGCTGCAGCTGCCCAGGCAGTGGGACTAGAAAAAATTCGAAGACATCTCCAAGTGTAACTTGAAACGAGCTTTTCAATGGTGGTCTCCCGGTCCGCTTAACCCCTACCGTTGGTGGGATATTAGTGGGGAAAGACAAAATTGGCAATATCACGGACATCAGGCAAAATTTTACATATCGCCTGTAGCTAAGGCGCTATTAAAGTGACAGATCTTAAACCTGTCTCAAATTATAGCGCTTGAAAATCTGAACAAGGTAGGCTATGCGTCCGATCCCTCCGCCTGTGCGCAACGGGTTAAATATTGCCCAAAGTTGTATAAAATGGGTCAAAAAACGAGCTTCAGTACTGAAGCGGCACTTACGCTGTCAGCTGCAGCTGCCCAGGCAGTGGGACTAGAAAAAATTCGGAGAAACCCCCAAGTGCAGCTTGAAATGCGGTTTTCAATGATTGTCTTTCGGTCCGCTTAACCCCTACCATGGGTGAGTTATTAGAGTAGAACGGCAAAATTTGCAATATCCTGCACACTATGCAAAATCTTGAATATCGCCTGTAGCTCAGGCGCTATTAAAGGGACAGATCTTAAACCTGTCTCAAATTGTAGCACTTGAAATTCTGAACAAGATAGGCTATCTGTTCAATCTCTTCGCCTGCGCGCAATGGGTTAAATATTGCCTCAAACTGGACAATACGGCTAAACAATAGAGTTTCAGTACTGACTCTGCATGTTGCATTACGTTGTCAGTTGCAGCTGCCCAGGCAGGGGACGGAGTGCAGCGCCCAGGCAGTGGGACTAGAAAAAAGTCGAAGACATTAGTATCTTAAAAATGATGAAATTTACTGATTTTTGATTAAAAATAAAATATTTTTCAGCGGATGAATTTGAATAGAATATTGAATAAAATGACAGGGAAAAACAGTCATTTAAATGAGATTAATTTGAATATAAAATGATTTTTGTCGGACCATTTTTTCCAGTCAAAATTGAGAAACTATGAACTAGAGATCCAAAACAGAGCTTTACTGTCACAGATAGTCATTGAAATTTTGTGTTTTTATGCAAGAATGACAGGAACCAACAAAAAAGGACGAGAAATATCACGAGTATAGGCTCAAATTACTTCAATAGTGCCAGTATCATTTTATATTTTATTTAAATTTTCATTTAAATGATTCATCTAAAATGTACAGAATTTAGATAAAATAAACGCCCTTAAACTGACTTTAAATAAAATTTTAAATGAAATAAAATGATTGAAAATCCATCATTTTTATTCATTTGAATTAAAATATAAAATCATTTTTAAGATACTAGAAGACATCTCCAAGTGCAGCTTGAAGCGCGCTTTTTAACGGCTGTCTTGTTATCCACTTAACCCCTACTGTTGGCGAGTTATTAGAAGTAAAAGAAACAATTTTGAAATCATGGAGACCAGGCAAAATTTTGAATATCGCTTATTACTCAGGCGCTATTAAAGGAACAGATCTTCAACCTAGCTCAAATTGTAGCGCTTGAAATTGTAAACAAGATAGGCTATGTCTCCACTCTCTTCGCCTGTGCGCAACGGATTCAATATTGTCCCAAAGTTGGGGAAAAGGTCCAAAAAATAGAGTTTCAGTACTGAGGCTGCACTTCCACGCTCAGTTGCAGCTACTCTTTTGGTGTAGGTGAGATGTCAAAGGCGCCCCCAACCCAAGTGAAGGCTAGAAACGCACTATTTCAATGGTGGCCGATAACTTATGGCAAAATGAGCTGGCCACTCTTGGCATCACATGTACTCAGCTGGAGAATGCAAGTGCAACTTCACTATTGAAACTCGATTTTTTATCTTTTTGGCCAAATTTGTGGCATAATTAGCCTATTGCAGACAGGCAAAAATATGCAAACACAGCCTAGCTTGTTCAGAATTTCAAGCGCTACAATTTGTGACAGGTTTTCGATCTGTCCCTTTAATAGCGCCTGAGTAATAAGCAGTATTCAAAATTTTGCCTGGTCTCCATGATTTCAAAATTTCTCCTTTTACTTCTAACAACTCGCCAACAGTAGGGGTTAAGTGGATAACAAGACAGCCGTTAAAAAGCGCGCTTAAAGCTGCACTTGGAGATGTCTTCGACTTTTTTCTAGTCCCACTGCCTGGGCAGCTGCAACTGACAACGTAATGCAACATGCAGAGTAGCCGTATTGTCCAGTTTGAGGCAATATTTAACCCATTGCGCGCAGGCGAAGAGATTAAACAGATAGCCTATCTTGTTCAGAATTTCAAGTGCTACAATTTGAGACAGGTTTAAGATCTGTCCCTTTAATAGCGCCTGAGCTACAGGTGATATTCAAGATTTTGCATAGTGTGCAGGATATTGCAAATTTTGCCGTTCTACTCTAATAACTCACCCATGGTAGGGGTTAAGCGGACCGAAAGACAATCATTGAAAAGCGCATTTCAAGCTGCACTTGGGGGTGTCTCCGAATTTTTTCTAGTCCCACTGCCTGGGCAGCTGCAGCTGACAGCGTAAGTGCCGCTTCAGTACTGAAGCTCGTTTTTTGACCCATTTTATACAACTTTGGGGCAATATTTAACCCGTTGCACACAGGCGGAGGGATCGGACGCATAGCCTACCTTGTTCAGAATTTCAAGCGCTATAATTTGAGACAGGTTTAAGATCTGTCACTTTAACAGCGCCTTAGCTACAGGCGATATGTAAAATTTTGCCTGATGTCCGTGATATTGCCAATTTTGTCTTTCCCCACTAATATCCCACCAACGGTAGGGGTTAAGCGGACCGGGAGACCACCATTGAAAAGCCCGTTTCAAGTTACACTTGGAGATGTCTTCGAATTTTTTCTAGTCCCACTGCCTGGGCAGCTGCAGCTGACAATGTTCATGCAGTTTTAGTACCGAAACTCGATTTTTTGACCTTTTTATCCAAATTTGGGACAATATTTAACCCGTTGCGCACAGGCGGAGAGAGTGGAGACATAGCCTATCTTGTTCACAATTTCAAGCTCTACAACAGGAGATAGGTTTCAGATCTGTCAGGTCAAAATCGGGCGAGCTATGGTCGATTTTCTAAATTTTGCCTGGTTTTTGCAGCGTTGCCAATTTAGCGCCTTTTTGCTCATAGCTCGCCAACGGTAAGGGTTAAGGGGTCGGCGAGTACCCCATTGAAAAGAGCAAATCAAGCCGAGTCTAAAGGTATATGGTTTTGCTCTAATAGCCTGTTCGTTGAGCTTGGGAGCGCCTGTGTGTAACGTCGATTTGATCATGTTCGATTTTCCGCCTTTCCCCTGACCACCCTGCCTAAATGAGCCCGTTTCTCCCGTTAAACGTGGTCAAATCGCAAAACCAAGTTCATTTTCGAACTCAGGAGGGTTGATTACCTATATTCATGACAAAATTTTTGAAAAGTAGAAAAAAGTGGATGTTGGCGATTCGCCACTCTCTCGTGCATCGGCTGATAAGTCTTGACGTAAGGGAACACCTATCGTATAGTTTCGGTGAGAATAGGATGCTAACTTGTTATACCATCGTACGTACGTAATGTGAGCATAGACAATCCAGAGGTAGGCAATGAATGTAAGTGACGTATTAGTCACTTATGTCCCACTGTGTCGTGTGCTTTTTGTAGAAGCAAGTGAGGTGTCGTTATGCTTCGTTGTCTCTGTCGAAGGATCACATTACCTTACCTTTCACCTTAACATTCTGCTGATGTCTCATGTTCAGGTGATTTCTCATGAGCTATAATTTCTGCGGTGTATTGCTAATCAAAGGTGCGAATCTATGTACATGATACTTTAGTTTGGATTTGCTCGGAAGAAAGGAATGACAATACTGAACTTGTACGTACGTACTGTATGTTGTACTAGTTCGTGTAATTATTTCGTTTCCGGTTTATGAATCAATCCATAGACTGATCAGATCGGGAGGATGTTGATGTCGTTTAGTAGACTATAGGTAATAGGAAGTAGTACGTCTTTCGGAGTTCATTACTGCACTATATGCATTATGCTCTTATGCCGCTTCAGATTAGCGACGTACAATGTTGGATGTAGCCTACATCTGACGTACGCCCGGAAAAGTCCATGGCTGCTGTTCATGCTTTTTCGGACCTACAATACATCGAATGTATGTACATCGTTATTCTTAACGCGTCATTACTGGAACGATGTCCCTTTATAGCTTAGTTTCATTCCAGTTGTAATGTATGTACATTATTAGGCTACGTGCTGTCCGTGAACTTTGCTGTCCACTTGCGCAGTGAAAGTAAACAATTTACGTACTCTGTTACGACCGGCCTTCTTGGTCAATGCTTTTCGATAGTGAGTCAGTTTCTCAATGTACGATTGTACATACTACAGTATACTTGCTGACTATTTTATTTCCCTGCTGATTATGTTGTGTGCCTCTTGCTTTTCAGATTGCTTCTTTTCCAACGCTGCCTTCATCACTCACTTCTCGTCATTGCAATGGTAAGCTGTAAAGATCTCACGGGTACCCGGACCCAGAAAAACCCGGCTTTTTGCTACTCGGAACCGGAAAAACAGCCGAAAATCCGGGTCCAGTCCAAGATGTACGATTTCGCACAATTTGGGCTTGCTGCTCAATGCAGTTTTCGAGCATTTTCTGAAATAGAGAAATTGAAATCTAGCATTGTAGCTATTCTACTGTGTTGTACGTACTGTACCTGTGGTAGGTACGCTACATTGTACGTATGTACATACACAGTAAATTTCTGCTACTCAACCCGGACCCGGAACCCGCGGGTAAATAAACTCGGACCCGGAAACATGCCTATTCACCGCCCGCGTTGTTGCTACGTTGCATTGCGTTTTCTGTTTTTCAGAGTGCTACCTTGAAGATATGTTTGATCTCCGATGAGCTCCAGAAGAAGATGAACCAATTTCGATATCGCAAGGAGAAAACTATAGCTGCCATCATTCGTAAGCGCAGCAGTTTATTTCTTCGCTAGTACTAAGGTTTCGTTGAAATAGAAAGTGTCAAAAAAGTTTACCTAGACCTCTACACAACGTACAAAACGACACTTTCTGGCGTTCCCGAAAAGGTGTCGGCAACGATGGGCCTGGTCCTAATAATTGTGTCTTCTGCGCCTTCAGTACTACAATACGTAGGTACTTTCCGGAACCCAGTTGCGCAGAAATCCACAATTAGGACCAGGTCTATTTCAACTTGAGAAGCGGACAAAAACCACACTACCTCACGCCTTTCTTATTTCAACCACTTCTATTCAATGTAAACTACTAGTTGTATGCTCATGAAAGAAACATGCTATACGGAGTGGTTTGTAGTGAAAATTGTGAAAAATACGCAGGAACTATGCGTGGATGAAGAGCTTGAGGTGAGTCAGTTTGTTGTGTGTGTATTCCGCGGGTACGGAACGGGTAGGTACTGTACTATGTATATGTGTTGGGCTGTTCAGGATTGTACAATAGAGGATCTGAGGGAGAGTCTGCCAGATCAGCAACCGAGATATGTGCTCATCAGCTATAAGCTGGATCACGCAGACGGCAGAGTCTCCTATCCACTTTGCCTCGTCTTCATCAGTCCCCAAGGTTTATTACTATTACTGCTCCTTCTGTCGTCGCCTAGATAATATAGGGTACTGTGGGGTAAACCCGGCCATGGGGTACCATGAGGCCAAGCAAGTAACAGAGCATAAATAACAACGCATGGGACACCGTAAAGTTGTAGGAAGAGATCCATGCTTTCATACAAACGGACAAGAACTAGACAGGGCTTTCCGAATATAGGAGTCCTGGCAAGCACAGTCACTTCCCCTTTGCTTTGTATGATTTCTTGTGCTCTGTTATTTGCATGGCTGGGTAAACCCGACCACCTTATTTTTTGTAGCACTGAGAAGACCGTTCTTTCTACGTGGGTGGCCACTCCACCAATTTTAGCCGGCCGGGTTTACCCCATGATACTTTGCTACCACAAGCACAATCTGCATGTTTTTGTAGGGTGTAGTCCGGAGCTGCAAATGATGTATGCGGGTAGCAAAAACAACCTCGTCCAAAACTCCGGGGTCAGCAAGGTACGTATCCAGCTTCTACCGTAGGTATGACAGCAGGCAGGGCTACTTCGGGACATCAAAATTTTGCGGAGATACACGATGAAGAAAACTCTGCCCTCTTTTGATGGAGTAAAAATATTTTGACTGGCGTGTACGTGGTTTTTGTAGACGTTTGAGATCAGAGATTTAGAAGATTTGACAACTGAGCTGTTGGAGGAGAAATTGTTGGCCAAGTAGCAGTGCCATTTGACGCTCCTTGTTCTTATGAACAGAAATACCACTTCAAGGATGGCACACAAGGAGATTTCAGCAATATTCATTATTGGAATGTACATTTAGAGGATAGTGCTTCACATTTTGTTCTACGTTTTCTATCTATAGGCCTATCCAGAGTCGTTTTATTCAAATGTTTGTAGAGCGAGCAAGGCTGTACACATTCCTTATGGTTTTGTTGTTCTCTTAAATTTGCATTCTGGCTTTGTTGATAAACGTTGTTCCTATTTGCACGCCATTTCTGAGAAGAGCAGTATCAGTCGCATTGCGCCTGACTGGTAGTTACTATCTTATTTTGTTCGATCGCTAGACGGCAGAGCAAATACATACATGTTGTGTGTCTGCGTGGTAAATGCCTGTTGCTTTTTGCGCAGCGGAGTGGAAGGAAAGGAACGGTGATTGGGCTGCCTGCGGAAACTGGTGGAGAAAGAATGGCAAGAGGAGCAGCTACAGTAGCAGGGGAAGACTCTGAGGCAGAAGCTTGCTGGGGCCACGCCAGTCACATGCCCGTCCTGGAATACAAGTGCGAGGTGGACGAGTGTAACTGGAGCTGCCGACAGAAGGTCTTTCTGCACGTACACAAACTGCTGCTGCACGCCATCGAATACTATGACTCCGAGAAGTTCCACCAGTTCTATGCGGACCATCCGCAGTGGAAAGCGGTTGTGCAGTACAAGGAACCGCCGCCTCACGTCACGCAGTTTCTTGGCAACGTGAGAGCGAGGAGGGAGGCTTGCAGAGATGGAGAGGAGGCGTCAGAGCTGGAACAGAGAGCGGAGGAACCTGCGCTGTCCACTGCACAGAGTACAGAACGAAGGGAGGAACAGGAAGGCGACCAGCAGTTGTCGAAGCAACAGCCAGCAAGCTCTTGTACTCTGCCCACTGACGGGAAGAAGAAGAAAGCCAGCCAAAGCGACGTCGATTATGCTGCATCTGCTCCAACCACCACTCCTCGCGCCGGCGACAAGCAGAACCATGAAACAAGTGCTTCGCAGTCTGCTCAGAGTAAGAACGCCTTGCGCATTCATTCTTCAAGTTTGTTGACAGAGATGTGCTCATGATTGTTTCAGACGGTGACTTTCGGGTAGCGGATGTTTGGCCGACGAAGAAGAAGAGAAGGAGTCATTCGCCTCCTGCTTGTCTCTCGTGGTCGAATCGGGTGCCCATTCCGCCTCTGCGCATTCACATCACTCGTAAGTTCCTCTGTCTACGCGCGTGCGCGAATTTGCACGCAGCGCATAGACAGCCTTCCTTTTTTTCAAACTGTAAACACCGACCCGGGATGAACGGTACGACTTTTGTGTGGTTTTTGAGGGTACGTACACGTGCGTACGTTGTTGATGTACTGTACTGTAGGCGGTGAGAGCGGATCGCCGGCGGAAGATGGCGAATTGACGCCGTCCGTTGCAGATGCGCACAGTCTGCCTCCGCCGTCTCCCCAAGTCGTCGTCTCTAGCAGAAAACGGACGAATCGCATTGTAGTAATCGCCCCCAAGCCGACTGCTACTCCAGCTGCTACCCGGTTCCTCAAGCGCGCCACTGGACGACAACTGGCGCCTAAACCCCAAAAGGTTGGCTCACACACTGGCAGCATAGTCGTAGTGTGACGTGCCGCGTTCCATTAGGTATGACGATAGCCGAGCCCCGAAAAGGCTGGAGAGAAGTCGGGAAAAACTGGAATCGAACTCGCTGCTCACTGTCACAGCGCTGGACTATACTAGGCACTATAGTAGGCACACTACCAGAGACCCGGGCAGATATGGCTAATCTCGCCTACTGACTGTGTCCTGCGTTTCTTCCACAGCTATGCAGTATGACGGAGGGTGTTTTGTTTTGTTTTAGCCCACCGGCCGATCGGCAGAGTCTTTCAGAATTCAACCAAAGGGCTCCGACATTGAGCTGAAGGGCTTTGGTAGGGAAAAGGTGGAAGATCTGCTGTGCTGTTTGACGGCTAAGACTAGTAAGACAGCAAGGCAGTGTGGAGTGAAAGTGGGCAAGTCGGAACTGAAATCAGGAGAGGAGAAAGCCGGGCGGTTTGAAAAGCGAAAACCGATGGCACCGTTCAGAGGCAGGCCGAGGTAATGTTGTCCAGGTTGTCTATTCTATGCCTGCAGCTGTAACTACGCTATGTTTAGAGCTGCAAGTCGAAGGCCGGAGAGTTTGTGGCAGGATCGGGGGATAACACTCCGGCTAGGAAGACTCTCCAGAACGATGGACTTCAGGATGCGGCATCTGCAGGTGCGGCCTCTTGCGGCACATAAACTGACTATAGTAGGAATAAACAGTACTGCAAATATGCACGCGTAGTATGCAGTATAGTTCATTGTTTATGCCCCACGATGGAGCGAATATCTTCATGAAGTATAGCAGGTAGAATCTTGTGCTCACAAATAAATTCTGCCTAAAATGCAACGGTTCGCTATCTGCGCGCTAATTGCGACGATTATAGCTTTATCGGAAGTACGTATTGTACGCCCGGCGTACGCCGAGTGTGGCCATGGTTGTCCATGCTTTGCATTGTGCTAAGCCATGTACACGCTGAGCGTACGCCCGGCGTACGTCTTCGATGTGAATGGGCCATTACCCGTTGAACGGTAATGTCATTGTGTAGCAGCAGGTTCTATGTAATTCCTGTAGAATGGATGCGACGAGAAGGCCTTCGATTTGTCATATGATTTCAACCGACTATGGGGCTATACGTTCGTATGTACGTGTCTTTTCAGGCAGCCCCACAGGGTGCTACAGAATGCGTGATCAAGAACAGCATGCACCTTGTGCTGCACCGATCATACTGCGGCGAGTCTGCAGCCAACAGGAAGGACGTCTTCGTGGGTCGGGGATGCGCAGAGAAAGAGAAACCGGACGCCTCCAAAGGCATTCCCCGACTCATAACGAAGACGTACGATATCCGAGCACAGAGATGGGCAGCGGCACAGAGACGCAGGAAAGAGCGCTTGGACAGAAGAAAACGGCGTCGTTCTGAAGAGCAGGAGGACGAGGCGGTGGAGAGGAAGCGAAGGAGGCGATCTGAGTCAAGCAGGAAGAGCAGAAAGGAAGCTGGGAGAGATAGAGAGGAGTTTGCTGATCGACGAAGAAAAAGCGGCGGACGCTGGCACGGTAGTGAAGAGGGTGAGAGGCAGAGGAGGGGAGAGGACAGAAGAAGCGACAGGGGAAGAAGTTCGTCGCTCGATAAGGGAAGCGAGTGGCGACGGATGGAAAGGGCGGCAGAGAGGGAGCGCGGAAGCAGAAGCCGGAGCAGGGCAGACAGGGAGACCGACGCGGGCGGCCGGAAGGGAGCACAGATGGCGCTCGGCTCCCCCAGTCCCAGCAGCACCGTCTCCTCCCTGGACAGCCTGGCGGAGCAACCGAATCCAGCCACTGGCCAACACAGCACACGTGCCGATACATCCGGTAGGTTCATTCATGTGTTACTTGCTGCATCTGACACGAAGCCTTGCCGCAAGGAACAACTGGTAGGCAGACACGGCATGTCCAAATGCCAACCATCCGACTGTCGTTTGCCGCATCAGTTGTGCTTTCCGGTTGCTGTACAGTACAGTAGGTGTCATGTTTCGCACGGGAATTGTTTCTTTTGGTACACACAGGTACCATTGCAGGACTGGACGTGTTGGGCTTGGCCTGTGAAGCGGCTCAGATCGGTCGCGCAGTCTCTCCTCCGACGGATGTATTGCCAAGCGTGGCTACTGTACTGTCCCAGCCCCCTTCGCTTTATCCACCGCAACAGCAGCCTCTACATTTCCAAGCACAACTGCAGCCATCGCAGAACCAACTCTACATGCAGCAGTACCACTATGGCCAGCAGCAACAGGTGCGTAGCAGTCGTGTGCACAAGGGGTGAGCTGTCTATCATTTCTGCTATACGTGTATTTGTGACTATTTGTAGAGATGGCCTTCCTGCGCACAGCAGCGATTACAACCGATTACAACCCCTTGCAGTGTCAGCAACAGACCTCAGCCCGCGTACAACTACCTCATACCTCAGGATCGTCGACCAATCTCTCAATCCTTCCACCCGCAGCATCAACGCCACTTCTTCCAGCCTTCTTATCCAGCAAGTTCTTTTTTCTCATATGAGGAAAGCTGATCGGGTTGTCAGTGTCGTGTAACACATGAATTGGGGAAACTGGCGTGAAACCATGGGCGTGTACAACGTTGACAACCCGATCAACTTCCAACCTACAAATGGTGTAAGATGCCCCACTGTTGCACTCCACTGCTGCTGCTTTTAGGCAAGAACCTCTATGCTGAATCCCTCCTATCAACACGGGTATTATGCTACGTGGAACAAGTGACCAGAATCTTTGCTCATCCTCAGCTACATACAAACAACGTGTTCCATGAATAGTGCTAGTTGTTTCCCATCGGTTGCAGTATTCATGTACTATTGCTCATACTCATGTAATACGTACGTACATAGCGCTCATCCTCTTTGCACATACCACACCTAGACGTCATTGTTGTCAACAAGTTGCCCAACTTTGTCGGTTTGTTACTTGTTGTCGTTTGTTGACAACATAACATATGGGGATTGTCGGTTGTCATTTCGTCAACACACCGACAATCCCCATATATTTGTTGTCAACAAACGGAAAATACGTGTGTACTTTTACGCACCGCCAGGAAGCCACCGTGTAGGTAAAGGTACATACATACGTACGAAAGAAATGGCGCACGTAGTGTGAACTGTGGACGAAAGAGGCAATCGGTGGCAGGTAGGTAATCGCCTCAATTTATTGGATATCCAAGTTATTCGGTTCTTTACGAAACCAATCGAAATCCAATTTATTTTGGTTTTACGGTTTTATGCTAAAATTGGAGCGAGTTCCTTCCTATCATTGATTGCCTCTTTCATTTACACTACGTTTGTCATTCTTCCCCATACAGGGGTTAATTGTTTTTGACCATAACGTACGTACGTAGCATCACTTTTCTTCAAGGTGCTTTATGGCTTGTTCTCTTTGAATTTTGTCCAGTATTGACCAGTTGCGCGAAGAATTTTTAGTGGTCGCGAGGTGGCCCGGCGGTATTTATTGTAAGTTTAGATGATTGATGCCGACAGGAACATCGACGCCATATACCGCGGGGCCACCTCGCGACCACCCAAAGTGCTATGCTAGCGCAACTGTTCCATACCATAAGACGTGTTTGTTATTGCTGCTCTTGTTCATCACGTGTATATTGTTGACATCAAAAAGAAATAATTTTGCTTAGGGGAAGAATGGAGGACGTAAAGCAGAATTATGTATTTTTGGTAACATGAATGAAGTGCATAACGAATGATACGTGTACTGCCACATCATGCCTTTTGTGTGTGCTTTGTTGAATATTATTTTATAGGTGGTATTCATGAGTTGTGCTAAGCGCTAGTACTACTGGGTCGCGTCGCGAGGTGACCCCTCTGATTTAACCCCCTTCGTAATCGCAGGCGTCCGCCTGTCCGTAGCCACCCTGCAAACCCCGTCCGTAGACGGGGTTTGTTTTTCCACCCCACGGACGGGGTTTGCCCCGTCTACAGACGGGGTTTGCCTTGCCCCGTTTACGGATGGGGTTTGCTGGGTGGCTACGGACAGTCGGACGCCTGGGATTACGAAGGGGGTTAACTCCTCCTGTCCTCGGGAAATTCGACGGTCGTTTGAGGGCGGTTTTGACGGCCTTTTTTTCGCCGTTTTCCGGCCGGAAAACGGCCGTTACGACCGTCGACGGCCGTTTCCGCCGTTTTTTTTATTTTTCGTCGCTTCGTACTACCAAGAGCGAAAGGAGCAAAGGGCGAAGGAAGACTGAGTCAAAACTGATAAAATTCACGCGTGTGGGTGAAATCCTGGCCAAAAATCTCTAATATCACAGAAAAAACGAAGGAACAAGAAATTTTCGCGTCTCCTGTCATTTTTGGTGGTGCAGAGCGATGAAAAATAAAAAACGGCGGAAAAGGCCGTTGACGGTCGTAACGGCCGTTTTCCGGCCGGAAAACGGCAATAAAACGGCCGTCAAAACGGCCGTTGGACGGCCGTCAAACGGTCGTCGAATTCGCCGAGGACAGGAGGAGTTAACCTTGACTTTCAGTGCAACTTTTGGTCTGTGAGGGCAAAAATATATAATCCCGTGTCGAAAATAAATCCTCAAACATCGCCTACCACTACCGCCTACAACGTACCTTCTCCCTACCGATCAAAAGTTGCACTGAAAGTCACGGTTAGTCAGAGCCGTCACCTCGCGAGTCGCGACCCAGTAACTAGCGCTGTTTGTATCTCGTGAATAGTAACCAAGAAGTTGTTGATCTCAAATGAACCCAACAAAGCCTAATTTGCATTTTGCAGGGAACTAATTTGCATTTTGTTAGTTACAACGCGGGATCTCTTGTGCGTTGAACTGGTTATGCATATGCTTAACCCCCTTCGTAATCCCAGGCGTCCGCCTGTCCGTAGCCACCCGGCAAACCCCGTCCGTAGACGGGGTGGAAAAACAACCCCGATGAGGATGGAGGGTGGCTGAAGGATGATGAATGATCCATAGATGAGGAGGAGGAGGATGGTGGAGAAAAAGGTGAATGATCGCGCTGATGGCTAACACCAAATTGGTTCATCTTCATCTGTGTGTCATTTTGGCGGAGCTATTTTCAAGAGTACACCACTTTTGGTTGTTTATAGAAGTCTGTGGTTGTTTTGTTGCCGGAGCGAAGGAAAGGAAGAAAGAAATAGAACGAAGAAGAAAGACGTGTAGTGAAGTGGAGAAGCAAAGCAAAGGAGGAATAGGAAGAATAAAACACAATAGAGGAAAAGGAACAGGGATATTGCTGATCACCACGATGTCAAGCATATTCTGCCTGAATCCTAAGGCTGAGTTGGCTCGAGCAGCCGCCGCTCTTGAAGTAAACATTAGCGGCGCCAGAGGACTACAGGAGGTCATGAGATCAAACTTGGGACCAAGGGGAACTCTGAAAATGTAAGCGGTGGTTAGGTATTGTTCACTACGACCACTTTACTGTCAACTGCTACGCTGGCGATGCGTGCAATGCTATAATCTCTATAGCAATGCCTGTATTGTTGTAGGCTAGTGTCCGGTTCCGGTGATATCAAGCTGACAAAGGATGGGAATGTTTTGCTACATGAAATGGTCATGCTACATGAAATCAAGGATTTGGAGTAACAGGATGGGTAGCTCTGAAGAAAATGCCGCAAACGAAGTTGCTGTCAAATTATGCTGCATTTAGCACGACGACAGCGAAACAGGGCGAAGCCATGGGTCCGGGGTCCCATACAAACAAATACTCCAAATCGATCAAAGAATTTCGGGAAAAAAAATTTTCCGAAAATGACGTCATTTCCCAGAGATCCAGGCCATTTTCAGCCAAAGAGGCCCAAAAAGGGTAAATCCAGCATCTTCATCGGCCTATATCTCGACAATGACGTTGAGGCAGAAAGTTGGCGCCATAGTGACCCCTACCCGCAAAGATTCCCTCTTTCACCCCATACCACTGGCAGACCTCTAGTTAAGGCCTAACACGATTATTGAACCATATCTTTTCTTTATCAAAAAATTCACCAACTTTAAATTTATTTTTCCTTTGATATCAGACCACCATTAGATGCGCCTGATCGAGCTGATTCCGAATATGCCACTGGTGTCTACAAAATATGCATTATTTACGGAGTTATGGGTCTCCAAAGTGCCCCTACTTTCCCAAAAACGCGATTTTTATCGATTCTAAATCCGTAAGGGGTTAAATTTCTAAACAATTTTTTCTGACCTAATTTTATGCGTAGAATCCGAATCTGAACTTGATTTTTTCATTTTCCCACATTTAAAGTCAAGGGATCACCTAACATCGCCTTCGAATTTCAAATTCAAACCCATCCTATCAAAAACTATATTTTTATTCGAGTCTTTTGCAAAAAACCGTTTTTAAAAATTCCTATCGGTTCTCGAGTTATTCGATGATAAAGGATGCCAATTTTCAGTACTGAAGGCGACGTAGGTATACGTTACGGTAGGTCAGTTTTGAAAAGGGTTAGTTGGAAATAAAGCGCCTTTGTTCCTGTTTTTGCTTTTGGGACTTCTACTCTACCTCTGGGGCGCCTGAAAAAATTTTCCCGACGGTCCGGACCACAGTCCATGCAGTCAATGTGCTGCATTTACAATTCTACCCTTTTCATTAGCCACAGAAACATATACCGTAACGTATACCTACGTCGCCTTCAGTACTGAAAATTTGCAACCTTTGTCATCGAATAACTCGAGAACGGATAGGAATTTTGAAAAGCGGTTTTTTGCAAAAGACTCGAATAAAAATATAGTTTTTGATAGGATGGGTTTGAATTTGAAATTCGAAGGCGATGTTAGGTGATCCCTTGACTTTAAGGCCTTATTTTCACAATTTGACGTCTGAAAAAGTAGAAAATGGCAAAAATAAGGCCTTAAATGTTGGAAAATGAAAAAATCAAGTTCAGAATCGGATTCTACGCATAAAATTAGGTCAAAAAAACTTGTTTAAAAATTTAACCCCTTATGGATTTAGAATCGATAAAAATCGCGTTTTTTGGAAAGAGACTTTGGAGACCCATAACTCCGTAAATAATGCAAATTTTGAAGACACCAGTGACATATTCGGAATCAGCTCGATTAGGCGCATCTAATGGTGGTCTGATATCAAAGGAAAAATAAATTTAAAGTTGGTGAATTTTTTGATAAAGAAAAGATATGGTTCAATAATCGCGTTAGGCCTTAACTAGAGGTCTGCCAGTGGTATGGGGTGAAAGAGGGAATCTTTGCGGGTAGGTTTCACTATGGCGCCAACTTTCTGCCTCAACGTCATTGTCGAGATACTATAGGCCCATGAAGATGCTGGATTTGCCCTTTTTTGGCCTCTTCGACCAAAAACGGCCTGGTTCTCTGGGAAATGACGTCATTTTCGGAAAAATTTTTTTGTCCCGAAAATCTTTGATCGATTTCGAGTATTTGTTTGTATGGGACCCCGGACCCATGGCTTCGCCCTGTTTCGCTGTCGTCGTGCTAAATGCAGCATAATTTGACAGCAACTTCGTTTGCGGCATTTTCTTCAGAGCTACCCATCCTGTTACTCCAAATCCTTGATGAAATGACCTTTTGTCTCTTTGCGTCGTGTACAGTATCTTTGTTTGGTACACATGCTTGGTCGTTATGGTATGAGAGTGCTTATTGCTTTATTGCTGGTTTCAGTCCATTCAACATCCGACGGCATCCATGATAGCGAAAGCAAGTACAGCACAGGATGACATCACAGGAGATGGCACAACTTCTACTGTTCTTCTCATCGGAGAACTACTGAAACAGGCAGAAGTGTACACGTCAGAGGTACCTACATTTTCATAGGGTAGAAGTCGAAGCTGTGCTAATGGAGGCAGAGGATTTTCACTACTGCTATTACAGCAGAAATGGCAGTCTCTGAGTGCCAATCTTGTCTACTTGTAGGGCTTGCATCCTCGTTTGATTACGGAAGGCTTTGAAGTTGCGAAGGAGAAATGTTTGGCAGTGTTGAAGGAGATGAAGGTGGAGAAGAAGATGAGCAGGGAGACGCTGGTGGAAGTTGTGCGCACTTCCCTACGCACCAAACTCCACCAGAAGCTCGCCGACCATCTCACCGAGGTATACAATAGGGTGCTGAGTAAACCCGACCACCTAGTCTAGTACTGAAGGCTCTTCTTTCATTCAACCACCTACTTAGGTGGCCAAGGTTACCCCATCAGTGAAACCGGCGCCGGCGTCATTACTTTATATTAGCCTACCTACACATGCTATATGCATGCGGTAACAGGTAGAACTCGGGAAATAAACTATACTAGCAGGCCTGTGCATTTCAGTGCATAGTGGACGCGGTGTTGGCCATCAAGCACGAAGGGGAGCCGTTGGATTTGCATATGGTAGAAATTCAAGAGATGCAACACCGCACGGACATGGACACGACACTGGTGCGTGGTATCGTGCTGGATCATGGCGCCAGACATCCGGATATGGCCAAACGCGTAGAGAACGCCTACATTCTCACCTGCAACGTCTCACTGGAATACGAGAAAACGTATGAGCTTGAGCGTGCGTGCGGGCAGGCGAGCTGTGTGTGTAGCATGTTGTGTGGTTGTAGGGAAGTGAATTCGGGACTGTTCTACAAGTCTGCGGCAGATCGGGAGAAGCTGTTGCAGGCGGAGCGACAGCACATCGAGGAGCGAGTCAACAGGATCATAGAGCTGAAGAAGAAAGTGTGCGACGGCGGAAAAGCCAACGCATTCGTCGTCATCAATCAAAAGGTCCCGGATAATATTACTTGCTTTCTCATTTGATTACTATGTTTGGTTGCTGGCTTCTATGTACTAGTTGTGAAGAAGGAGATTATTGGCGTCTATTCTGCATGTTCAGGGTATCGATCCTCCCTCCTTGGACCTGATGGCTAAGGCCGGAATTGTGGCTCTTCGTCGGGCGAAGCGTCGCAATATGGAGAGATTGACGTTGGCATGTGGAGGACAAGCGCTGAATTCAGTGGAGGAAATGACACCAGACGCACTGGGGAAAGCTGGACTCGTCTACGAACACGTCTTGGTAAAGGAGGTCTCCTACTTATGTTAAGGTACTGTAGAACGTTACACTATGGTGTAGGAGTGTATCCTGTACAGGGCGAGGAGAAATACACGTTTGTGGAGGAATGCGAGAATCCTCGCTCTGTCACACTGCTGGTGAAAGGACCGAATAAGCACACCATCACTCAGATCAAGGACGCCATTCACGATGGACTGCGCGCAGCCAAGAACGCCATCCAAGATGGTATACTCAACTGGCAGGCAGCACAACTTCAATAACACACAACAGCGCAATATAATGCCAAGCTGGCTCTCTCGTGAATAAGGCCACCCCCTCGTATGCTGACCAGTTGCGCTAAGAATTGTGGGTGGTCGCGAGCTTTCTCCCCTCCCCTCTGCGTTACACTTTTTCAGTGCATTTTTTTGTTGGTAAAGGGGGAGAGCATGCACTGAAAAAGTGTAGTGGTCAGCTCGCGACCACCACGCACAATTCTTTAGCGCAAATAAATGGTCCGCTCCGCCTCATGTTACCTTACCCTCTCGCATAGTATAGCCGCCTTCATCAGCGCATCTCATTAGGATAGCCCCGGGGCTACGAACGTGTCTATGGAACGTACCTAACGTGTGGTGTGGGAAGCGTGATTACTTGTTGAGGTTGCGTGATTCCGGGCGCGGGGGCGTTTGAGGTGTCGGCATATTGCGCCTTGACAGCTCAGAAGGAGGAGCTGGTGAAAGGACGGGCTCAGATGGGTGTTCAGGCTTTCGCCGATGCCCTACTCATCATCCCGAAAGTCCTGGCGCAGAACTCTGGCCTGGACGCACAAGACACTGTTCTCAAGCTGCAACAGGAATACAACAGCATCAAGGCGCCGGTCGGACTCGACATCACCACAGGTCCTTTTTTCTTGTGGAGTAGAGCGTTTCTCAGCACTCTTTCGCTTTTCAGAGTGACATGAGTGGCAGTAAACCCGAGACCTCCTAGTACTTTCTTTCTACCCGTTGGTCTTTCTAAGTAGATTTAATACCAACAAAAACTTGAGGCAAAAAGACCAGATTTAGGCCTACCTGGTTGCCAGAGACTGTGGCATGTACTCTACAGTACATGCAGTAATTTTGCGCCTGTGGCAGCTGAATTTGTTACCACGTACCTACCAGGCATGACATTGGCTTTTCTTTGTAGGAGAAGCGTTGCTGCCGGGAGATCACGGTATCTGGGACAACTACGTTGTCAAGAAGAACATGATCAGCTCCTGGTAAGACGTAGGACAAAGCAAAAGCAGTATGTAAGTAGTAGAACAAACCGAATTGTCTTTCGCTATGTACGGCACAATCAGAATTTGTTCTATACTATTCACCATATGCAATATGAGCCGTGCTTGGTCGCGAGGCGACCCCTCTAACCTTGATTTTCAGTGCACTCTTTTGATCGGTAGTCGACGCGAAGGTTGGCGCGGAAAGAAACAAACGAGCAAGAAAGACGACCGCGCCGACCTTCGCGTCGACTACCGATCAAAAGTTGCACTGAAAATCCAGGTTAATTCAGAGGGGTCGCCTCGCGACCAAGCACTGGCTATTATTGCATATGGTGAGTAGTACTGTGACGTGCCGCGTTCCGTATGGCGATAGCCGGGCCCCCAAGAAGGGGGAGAGAAGTAGGACCGAACGGGAATCGAACCCGCTACCCTCGGTCACAGCTGTGGACTTAGGCACACCACCAGGTGCCGGTCCAGAGGGACAGATTGGCTAAACTCGCCTTACATACCTAGAACTAGTTTACTCGCCTCGGGCGCTATTGCCATACGTACGCAGTACGTAACAGTACAATGGCACAGACAATGCTTTCGTTTTTCTTCAGTCATGTGATTGCTACCAATCTTCTATTGGTTGATGAGATCATGAAAGCTGGCATGTCATCTCTAAAGGGTTGACGCTCACAAGACGGCAATAGTCAGCCCGAGTGTGTATTGAAGGTCAAAAAAATGCAGAAGAAAGGAGTGAAAGGCTACTGTAGGGAGGTTCTGTTGTTTCCAATTATCAGAGTGGCTGGTTGAATTTAGACAAGCGTTCGTTCTTTGTTGTTTAGTTGTGAAGCAAAGTGATACCTACATCTGAATTATTCAATTCTATACGGTAGCGTAGGTAGGTAGGGAATTTATTGCTTGGTCGATGTATTCGAAGTCTTCTGGAATTCCCAACTAACTGCTTGTTGATTTCTGATTCTTGTCAGTGAAACTTGGCCGAACAATGGCATACGCGTTTTCTTCAATGAGCGGCAAGCATTGAAACATTAGCTCGATATTTCGTGTGTGCATGTCGGAATTCAATGATAACTGCCTTCTATTTCTTAGAAATTGTCAGAAAATGCTCAAACTATAGCCCAAATTGTGCGAACTCTAACACCTTGGACCCGACCAGGATTTTCGCCAATTTTCCGCAAAAAAGCCGGGTTTTTCCGGGTCCGGGTAGTGGGTACCCGTGAGACCTCTAATAAGTATTGAAAATGAATCAGAATGTGCACTGTTTGCATTTCTTGTGTTTCCGATTCCTGCATTGCTCAATTTCAACTATCCCAAGGACTCCTATACTCATAGGTGTCCTCTAAATACGCTTAGGTGTGCCTTACTCTCAACTCAAGATGTCCATGAACCTATCCCATTCATTTTTACAACGTTAGCCTGCAAGTGCGATATGTGACCGATTAGAAGTTACTGTGTCCCTGTGTCCCTGTGTCCCTAGACTGGGTTACTAATTGCTAAACCTAAACCTAAACCGGCACACTGCTAAACCAACCAATAAACTTATAAGCCAATAGTTTTTCTTATACCGTGGTATTTTTATTACAAATTAACAACAAAAAATGCAAATCAGACAAGAAATTGTGATGAAAATTGTAAATTTGCATTGGAAAACGCCAAAATGCGAAGAGAAAAAAATGTTTAGTTACAAATTGTAATCAAAAATGCAAACAATGTAATCTTTGCCCACAATTGTGTCTACTGTTCCACTCCTGCATACATAGGCTAGGCTTAGGCCTAAGCCTAAGCCTGAGCCTAAGCCTGAGCCTGTGCCTAGCCTATTTATGCAGGAGTGGAACAGAAGACACAATTGTGGGCAAAGATTACATTGTTTGCATTTTTGATTACAATTTGTAACTAAACATTTTTTTCTCTTCGCATTTTGGCGTTTTCCAATGCAAATTTACAATTTTCATCACAATTTCTTGTCTGATATGCATTTTTTGTTGTTAATTTGTAATAAAAATACCACTGTATAAGAAAAACTATTGGCTTATAAGTTTATTGGTTTAGCAGTGTGCCGGTTTAGGTTTAGGTTTCGGTTTAGCAATTAGTGTAACCCAGTCTAGGGACACAGGGACACAGGGACACAGTAACTTCTAATCGGTTATGATGTGACCCTTGTTATCGTGCGTCGTGGCACTTTCAATTTGTCGTGCTTTTTGCTCTAATGTCAAATCTGATTTTCGTTCCTGCTATTGCCCGGAAGCGGAAGGTGACAAGGAAGTATTACTTCGAGGTCGATTTTTATGTGGTACGTGGAATTCTTTTCTGCTTGAATAATTGCGTGGACATGTCCATGAATATTTGTGCTATTCTACGCAAAAATCCAAGGACACGAAAATCTCCACACTCTTTCAGCACAGAATGCTTTCAGTGAACTCGTCGTCGTCGCAACAAATAAATGCGGGACGCTTTTAGCGGAAACGCTGCAGGGATCAAAAATGTTCAGAATTTTTCTGCGACATCCTAAAGCATCATTTTGCAGCGAATGGATTTTTCCTGCCCACTT
The DNA here is from genome assembly GCA_030247985.1 of Epsilonema sp. ZAB3_2. NCBI lineage: Eukaryota > Metazoa > Nematoda > Chromadorea > Desmodorida > Epsilonematidae > Epsilonema > Epsilonema sp. ZAB3_2. Next base: position 28,483 of record JASAMW010004361.1, on the reverse strand, counting down.
TGGGCTCAATATGTCATTCTCTTGAACGATTCGCTTCTAATTAGGGCCTACAACATTCTTTGCTATGCTTCGATCTTTGAGTTCTGACGCTGTAATGAGCCTTCCTCTTCGCTTCTTTTCTTTCAGTCTTTCGCTTGCTATGCTATGTTTTTGATGCATTATTTGCGTACTTCTATTATGTGCGTGCTTGCTTTCTCATCCGAGTGCTGTGCTTTCTGTGTTCACTTCCGCTCGTCCCATTCGTTTCTTTCAACAGTTGCGCGTTTCCGAAAGACAGTGCTGTTTTCATGTATGTATGCGTGTAGTATTTTGCGTACTCAAACTCAGTAGTATGTATGTACCTACGTATGCGTACGCGTTGTACCGCACAATGTACGTAATTGCCCAGACGTTCACTGGAGTCATTATGATAGGCTCCTCGCCTTTGAGAAAGCCTGATGTATGTACAAATGGCCTTGCTGGCATAGTATTGTACTGTCCGTTGAACTGGTTTGAGAGAGGAACCGCCAGCCAAGTTTCTTCGGTTGCCGTCTCCTTTCCTCTCTGTTAGCAAGCAATAGTGTTTGTTTCTTTTCGCTGGCTCTGTATCTGTTTCTGCGACATCAAACGCTTCCTTCTGTAACGTTCGTTGCTCATGTTGCTCTGCGCGCGTGTACGCAATTGCTCTGAGGAGGTTGCTTTTATCTGGTTACTATGGCTGCAATCCTTCCTGTGTTTCAGGCAGCCGGTTGTGTTCACAAAGGAAATGGGCATGAATTCGAAATCGGGTAGTATCTATCTTCTTCTTCTTTCCGATCCGTAGTACATAGGGAGAAGGCGGAAGGCGCCGGACATCATGCTGGTGAAGGAGTACCGAATCTTGCTTCCACTAACAGTGGATGAGTACCGCATTGCTCAGCTGTACATGATTCAGGTTAGCGTGATCTGTCGTGTGTACGTGTGACTCACTGGGACTTCGTCTTTCTAGAAGAAGAGCGAAGTGGACACATCTGGTGCGGGTAGTGGAGTGGAGATACTGCAGAATCATCCATATGAGGACGGGCCCGGAGGAAGTGGACAGTACACCCACAAAGTATTCCATATTGGAAACCACTTGCCAGGTCAGCTCTATTCTACAGGTGGCCCTAAAATTTGCCGCAGCAGGGACCTTCTTCAGCGATAGGCAGACCGGACGAAACCTAGTAACTGCAACAAGAATAAAGAGTACGTACGTAGCTACACATTGCGCTGTTTCGCTGATCTACCGCTGCTGAACGGTCGGTCCAACCCTGCTTGCAAATTTTGGGACGTTCGCATGTTTGCCTATAATAGCTTCACATTTTTTGGATACGGAGTACTATCTGGTCAGAGAGAGTTCGCTATGGGACTCAAGTCGTCCTGTGTACATATGCATGTAGGAGTAAACACGAATTACGGACAGAAATCCGCATTTGTGAATCTATTTTACGCAATGCTTCGTGAATGCCATAGCTAACTCACTGTCCAAATTCTGAACTTCCGCTTCGCGCCTTCAGTACCTGCGGATGGTCCAGCTAAAAATCTAATTGCATGTTTTTGCTGTTGTTAGCACATCAGCCGCACGTACTACTGAACGCGTAGAAGTCCACAATTTGGACCACACCAATTCCCCCGAATTGCCCATCACGTATTTTCTGAGGCAAAAGAAAGTTGACGTTCACGCCAAACTGAGTGAGGAGAGGATAATGGTATGTGTGTATGTGTTTGTGCAGGCTGGTTCCGTTCCATTCTTCCGAAGTCGGCATTGCGGGTGGAGGAGGAAGCGTGGAATGCGTATCCGTATACGAAGACGCGCTATACATGTCCCTTTGTAGAGCGCTTCTCATTGGAGGTGCTCACTGTATATCACAATGACCCTGGGGACCAAGAGAATGTGTTCGGGCTGAACGAGGAGCAGCTGAGGGATAGATTCGTTGGTAAGAAGAAGTGTGACGCCAGGAAAAACCACCGGTAGCCGCTTTGTTTTTGTTCATGTGGATTCCGCAGTGACTTCACGCTTTTTTCTCAAAAATTGTTTACACTGAACTTACGGCAGTAAAAAGCGACGAAGCAAAGCAAGTTTGTTGTCGCGTGCAGGAAATATTTTAGAAATGTCCTATGTCCATGATGCAGCACGTGGACTGTGTACATCTAGCGCTTGATGAGCAAGGCGCTTTCACTGGTCTAGACAGAGGCGAACTTGCTTGCTTGCTTTTTGCTTTCGCAAAATGCAGTACATCAGGTACGTACTTCTTACATGACCGGACTAAGAACATTTGGGTTGCAGATTTCATGGATTTCGTCAAGGATCCAATTTCGGTGCTGGATTACTGTAAGGAAGAGGATCCGAAAGTGTTTCATTCGCGGGTGACGGGACGCGGTCCGTTGGACGATGACTGGGCATGCAGCAGCAACTCCCCGATCATGTGCGCTTACAAACTCTGTCGCGTGGAGTTCAAGTACTGGGGAATGCAGAGCCGCATTGAAAAGTTCATCCACGACATCGGTAGGTCACGAACACGCTACTGTAAATGGCATACCCCTTGCACAGTAGCTGTCTCAGTACTTAGGCTCAGCATCCATCCACACGCCCTTTCCTTTCCTAGCAATTTCTTCTTGTCCTTATAAAAGAACGTGCCAAATTAAAGAACAAAAAAGAGTGCAGCTGATGTATTATCTCTTTATTCAGGGCGCTGTACTCTGTCACAGACGGCCAGAGGCACTCTTAGTCGCAAATACTACATACGTACTATTATTGGGTAGGTCGTTTTTAACTGCTTGTTTGCGTTTGTACAGTATGTGGTGGGGGCGGGGGCTAACTAATAATTGAAGCTCTCCGCAGGCGCTGGTTTTTCTGGGATTTTCTAGCAAATTCCATGATTGAAAGGAAGGGGTTCGGTTCGCTATGTGCTTTCAATCCTCCGTTTCGCTTCTGTTTGGAACATGTGCAGTATACACTATGTTCAGTACGTTTGTACTCGAATGAAGTGAATGCACAGGAGGAAGTGTGGCTATCGAAGATGTGCATTTGGGTGTTTATGTTATTCTGCAGCTTTGAGGAAGACCATGTTGCGTGCACATCGTCAAGCATGGGCGTGGCAGGATGAGTGGCATGGTCTCACTATCCAAGACATTCGTCGACTTGAGAAAGAAGCACAGGACCGTCTCAATGCAAAGGTTAGTACTACGAATAGCTTCATCTCTTTCACACATACGATGCAGTTCTGTTCAACAGTACACTAAGTATGAGTATGTATGTATGCGTGCGGTTGTATCGAAAAATCAATTGTTGAAACGCGAGCGATAAATTGAGTTACCAGTTGAACTGCGCATTCTACTCAAAAAAGTTTCAGCTCATTTCATGCCGCCGCCGTAGTGTACGTACGTACGTAGTGGTATACGTAGTAGCGTACAGTATAGTTATAATAATGGTACGTACGTACTACGTAACTGTACGCGTACATTTCTATATTGTAACCAAAATATACAGTATAACTAACAGCAGAGTTATTTTTGGTGGTGCGTTACACAGGCTGTGATTTGTTGCACGGAACATGGGAATGTGTCGTGTGTGGGTTGCAGATGCGCGCAGCGTTAGCGGAGGCTGGTGAGGCGGCGCTGAGTGTGGAGGTTCTTGCGCCTTCTGTTCGTCGTGCTTCCAATGTGTCGCGGGACCTGTCTCTCACAGCTGCGGCCAAGGATCATCTGGAGGCGTTTCGCTCCGACTCGGACGAAGAGGCGGAAGAGTCGGACGCCGAGTTCTTCGACGCCCCGGAATCACCCCTCACCCCTCGACCCACGCCTTCCTTGGTACACACGCACACACACCTACGTGCTAGTACTACACTTTTCTGAGCATGTAGACGAGTGAACCTCACACCACTCTACACATGCAGTAGGATCAAGGATACATGAACAAGAATAGAAGGCTGCATTGCCCGCGCAGATCGATCCCTGTCTGGAAACGTCTCGATAAAAATCATCGATGTTTCCTACATGTGATACACCATTACCAAAAATATGTAACTCCTGACGTTTTCTTCCATGATTATTATCGAGATGTTTCCGGACAGGGATCGATCTGCGCGGGCCATGCAGCCTTCTGTTCTTGTTCATGTATCCCTGGTAGGGTGCAATAGATTTCAACACACATTTATTGGACACTCGAATGCGTACGTAGTACAAAACTACGTTAGGCAGAAGGCGTACTCGAATAGCAATAATTATGCCTTTCTGACGACACGTTTCAGGCCGCGTTCACGTAAGCGACGGACGCTGGGCACATGCCTACAAACTGCTTACATTCGCCTCATGTACGCTGCTTTTGTGAACGTGGCCTCAAAAGGAGCATGCTGCTGCTTTCCCGATGGACCCTGACCTTTGCATTGAAAACATACACGCAGCCAGCGACTTTTCTGTACTACTATGTTTTCTTTATGTTTCTTTCAGCCTGTTTTGCTTCCACCGACACAGGCACGACAAATCCAACCCCCTTTCAAGACGAGCAGGGTATTACTACCTTACATACACCAATAAGAAATTGCTCATGCTTCTTGTTTGTATGATTCTTGCTCATGAGTTCTTGTTTGTTACATATTCTCTAATGCTCGTGAACGTTCTCTAATGCTCGTGAACGTCTGACTGTGATCCAATGCTTGACCTTTAAGCATAAGATAACGCTACAGCTGCATCCCTGCTTGAATGAAAAATATACAAAACACGTAAAGTAATGGCTAAAACAGTGTTTCACTCTGCTCTGCTTGTGTTATCCTACCGGCTTTCTGTCTTGTCTGCCTACGTTCTTTCAGAAACATAAACGTAATGTCCTATAGAGTAGACTACACTGGGCTTTATCCGCTTGGGACAAGGCTCTTGCTGCTGAATGTGAGTGAGTAGTTGGGAGTGAGGGTTGTTTTCTGTTGAGGTGCGCTGGAGTTCGGTGGAGATGCTGGGGTTGGAGGAGGAGGAGGAGGAGGACGAGGACTCTCCTCCTCTCACGATGGAGCGTATCGCGTCGTCGTGTGGCGTGACGCTGGTGATTCTGGTGTTCCATGGCGGGAGTCTGTTGGAGTTGCCGGGCGGGGGTTCGGAGGCCACTCTCGGCTCCAAGCAGAGCGATCTGAGCACGCTGGTGCGGACGCTGGACGCCGTGGCGCAGGCGCACTATCCGCAGGTCCTCGGCCGCGTCGCCGTCCGCCTCGTCCCCTGCTCTTTCCCCGGCCCCGACGCCATGCGTCTTCTCTCCAGGTACCACACCCTTAAAACGCGATGTCTGGAAGGATTCAGTATTGCTGTACAGTACCGCGGACAGGGGGGTAATTTTCAGTTTTCTGCTGATGACGTGAGCTGATAGCCCAACTGATTTTACGTATTTTACAAAAAGACCGGGTCGAAAATTCGCACCCAGTCCTGAGATATAAGGCCTCAAAGTTGACCACAATTTGACCTTAATTTTTCACTTTTTCACCCTAAAATGGGGGTAAATAGCCCCACAGTGGGGCTTTGGGGCTATAAATTTGCACACACATAGACCCTATGGGGGTACATGTTCAGACAAATTTTGAGCCCTCCAGCCCTCTTGGTTCAGGAGTTAAAGCTGTTTTTGCTGAAAATCCGAAAATTGCAAGTTTTTCATAATTTTCAAAATTTTGAGAGAGTTAGTCCGTGTGCCCGCTGTTTTATTTCTGAATCTTGTAGAGCAGAAAATTTGCTACAAGATAGGCTACATTTGAAAAGAAAGTCACCCATGGGAAATTTTCACAGCAAGGCCTCAAAGAGTGGCAAGTAAGGGTTTTAAGAGTGTGCGTTTTCCCCATTTTTCAAGCTAACTCAACAATATCACGGATACTCTCTCCTCAAAAGTAGCCTATCTTATGTAAAATTTGATGAAGATTTAGAAAAAAATATTTTGCCCCCAAAAAAGTTAACCCTACCCCAAAAATGTTCAAAAATTGTCAATCAATTACATCTTTTGTAAGATTATATGCTAGGGGTTAACTTTTTTGGGGGCAAAAATTCTTTTTTCTAAATCTTCATCAAATTTTACATAAGATAGGCTACTTTTGAGGAGAGAGTATCCGTGATATTGTTGAGTTAGCTTGAAAAATGGGGAAAACGCACACTCTTAAAACCCTTACTTGCCACTCTTTGAGGCCTTGCTGTGAAAATTTCCCATGGGTGACTTTCTTTTCAAATGTAGCCTATCTTGTAGCAAATTTTCTGCTCTACAAGATTCAGAAATAAAACAGCGGGCACACGGACTAACTCTCTCAAAATTTTGAAAATTATGAAAAACTTGCAATTTTCGGATTTTCAGCAAAAACAGCTTTAACTCCTGAACCAAGAGGGCTGGAGGGCTCAAAATTTGTCTGAACATGTACCCCCATAGGGTCTATGTGTGTGCAAATTTATAGCCCCAAAGCCCCACTGTGGGGCTATTTACCCCCATTTTAGGGTGAAAAAGTGAAAAATTAAGGTCAAATTGTGGTCAACTTTGAGGCCTTATATCTCAGGACTGGGTGCGAATTTTCGACCCGGTCTTTTTGTAAAATACGTAAAATCAGTTGGGCTATCAGCTCACGTCATCAGCAGAAAACTGAAAATTACCCCCCTGTCCACGCAATTCTCAATACTACCTGACATCGCATTTTAACACCTTCCCCGAGAAAGCGTCATTGTTGACAACACGAAAAAAATTTGTTGTCCGTTTTTGTGTGGGTGTTGTCGGTTCGGACAACAACGGTACAAAAACGGACAACAAACCGACAAACGGACAACAAGTTGTAAAATTTTTTTAGTGTTGTCAACAATGACGCTTCCTCGGGGTAGGTGTTAAACTCCATTTTATGGCATACTTCTACTCTGCTGGTATTGTGCGTGGCGGAGTTGCAGTTTGTCTCCGTATGGCTCTGCCTCTGCGGAAGGCGAAGCTGTGTCTCAGCCGGGTCTCGTCGCTGTCTTTGGCGCTGATTCTCCTTCCTGTGTCGAGCATGTTTTTTCCGCCGTCTCTCGTGCAAACCAAGTCTTCGCCGAATTCCTCGCTTCTGAAGAAGGAGCTGGATTCTCTGGAGAGGTACTATTGCTGCCTTCATTCAACCCAGTTGCATGACTGACTTAGCTGAGCTGCTATTCTGTGTGTGTTTAGGTGTGTATCGTGGGTGATTCTGTTGGTGGGTTGGTGGCATACGAGTGCCTGAGTCGGCAGAGTAATGCGCTGAGCAGGAATCCCAGCGTCGTCTCGGGAAAATCCGATGCGCCTTCCGACCTTAGCATTCCCATTCCGGAGGATGAACACGAGGTATATGCTGGTTTTTGCGATGTGTAGTGTACATACCTGGTCCAAGTACGTCTAGCAGCATGTGTTGCTGCAGTACGATGACGCGTTTCACAACGAGCACGCTAGCAGCAAGGAGTCGAGCGAGCTTCCGAACGATCTCGACTGTCAGCAGAGCGCAGGGACAGTGAATGGAGCGCCGCATTCCTACTTAGAGGCGGGGAGTGTGGAAGTGAGACAGACGCACCGGGGCGGCGTTTCTCTGCAGCGCCGACGGAGCGGAGGGGCGGAGTCGGAGAAGAAGAAGATGCGGCTGGACTTCCGCGTCTCCTCTCTCTTCCTCCTCGGCACTCCCCTCGGCCTGGTCCTTGCACACCGGCGCCTCAGAACACCGCAAGCTGCACCCGGTAAGCACTAACTTCCCCCCTCCCCCAACATTCGACATCCAGCGCAGAGCGGGCGACACAGTCAGAAGAGAGCATCGCCACGCGTGCTCGGTTTGCCTGCTCTGTCGCTGGGGTTGACACTACAGTAATGCTCCTTGTCAGTCAGCCAGTATCTCTTGGTTCCTCTGTGCTAGCTGCAGACGCCTTTCCTGCGCCTCCGTGGGTGGAGCAAGTGTACAACTTGTACTATGCGGTGGACGGGTGCAGCGCGCGCTTGGAGCCGCTCCTGTGTCCGGCCTTCTCGCATCTGGCGCCAGTGAACGTTCCTCGCTACTCCCGCTTTCCGCTAGGAGACGGCCAAACCTTGCATCTGTTGGACGCTGTGCAGAGGCAGGCGGATGTTCTGTCTGAGGGCCTGAGGCGGCGATGGTGGGGACGTAAGCGACTGGACTTGGCGCTGTACTGCCCGGAGGGGTTGTCCGCCTTGCCCAGAGCCGCGCTGCCCAGTCTCCTGCACGCCAGCTTCTGGGAGAGCTCGGACATGGCCGCCTTCCTCTTCCGACACTTCCTGCTCGGCGAAGATTTCGCAGAGGGCATGGATCACACGGGAGTGGGCGCTTCCCTCCTGGCTGCACCCGGAGGAGGCCTCTTCTCGCCCGTTGAACCCACGGAGAAGTGGAGCAAGAAGACCACGCCCTACAAGGTACAATGCTCGTCTTATCTAATACCTAGGCTTGGCATCGCATGTTTCTTTCTGCGTGCATGCGCTAGAGCTGTGTGCTATGCAGATCAAGAACGCGGCAGCTAATCACCGGGCGAACGACGTGATCTTGACGGAGACGGGGCGACAGTATCTGTCTGCTCGCTTCATGTACGGCCCTCTGGACATGGTGGCGTTGGGCGGAGAGAAGGTGGACGTGTACGTGAAGATGGAGGAGGAGGCGGAGTGGCGTCTGCTCGGCACTGACGTCACCGACAGCAACGGTCGTCTACTCTTCCAGATGGAGAAGTCCACTCGCAAGCTCCCGCTCGGCATTCATCCGATTAAGATGGTGGTGCGTGGAGATCACACCTACATGGACATGTACGCGGCGGTGGTGCCGCCTGCCACGGAGTGCGTGGTGTTCAGCATTGACGGCTCCTTCACTGCGAGTATGAGCGTGACTGGCAGAGACCCGAAAGTGCGCGCCGGCGCCGTGGACGTGGTGCGGCACTGGCAGGACTTGGGCTATCTCATCCTCTACGTCACGGCGCGCCCAGACATGCAGATGAAGAAAGTGAGCAGCTGGCTGGCGCAGCATAATTTCCCCCACGGACTACTCTTCTTTACGGACGGAATCTCCACGGACCCTCTCAAGTTGGCGCTCCATTCGCTCTTCTCAATGCAGCTTGTGTATTGTACGCAGTGGCCGGTGTAGTAGTGTGAGTGCTGTGTGTAGACAGAAGACTCAGTACCTGCGCGGGCTGGTGGAGGAGGTGGGTGTGCGGCTGGAGGCGGCGTACGGGTCGGCGAAGGACGTGGCGGTGTACGCGGCGGTGGGGCTGCCGCCCGGCCACATCTTCGTGGTGGGGAAGGCGGGGAAGAAGACGGCGGCCGTGGCGCAGCTCCTCCCCGACGGCTACTCCCTCCACCTGAGTCAGCTGCGCGCCGCCACGCTGCCCGAGGGCGTCGGCCGCCCAGCGCAGGGCAACGGAAGACTCCTCCTGCGCAAGGGCTGCTTCAGTCTGCCCGGACAGTTTCGCACCCTCAGCGTCCAACGCAGCCAGTCCTTCACCCCAAGAACCGGAAAGTACGACTTCCCTACTCCCACCCTGTCCACCTTGAGCGTTGGCGCCGACCAAATACCGCCACCTAATCTCCAGAGGGGCATGTCCATGAATCAAGCAGCTGCAGCCAAGAAGAACAGAGGCATCTCACCATTTCGCATGCTACAACGAGCCTCCAGCACTAGACAGCCTAAAAAAGCCAGTAGCAGCAGCAATCCGTAGTAATGCAGCTTCCGCACAGCAAGATGTATATACGTAGCTGTTCTCTTGATGGGCACGGATAAGTGCTTGCATCACATACTACATACATACATACATTAAGAAACGTTTTCTGTAAGGATTGAGAGTAGCCTATAGTGTACGCGGATGGGGGGTATTTTTGGAAATCGAGATTATATGCCTATCGGATTCCCCATCAAAAACTGCATATTTTGATGAATTTTTAAGAAAAATTTTCTTCAGGCATCATCGAGATATTGAGGGGTAAAGGTTGGAAGATCGCATTTTGACGTTTTTCAGCGTTTTTGGCCATATTTCAGAAACCAGAGTGTGTGGCGGGCTACAATTTGGCACACATATATGCCCCATAGGGACCCATGTCTGGACCAAATTTGAGCCCAATCGCCACTTGTATGGCGAGATATAGTGTCGGAAAGCTCACACTTAAGTATTTTGCACCTGTTGCAAATTCGGTTATATGAATACCACGGCGCGAATATACTGCCTGCACGGCGAAAAAATTTGACAGAAGGTAGAGGAGGCTTAGGCCTACAAACTTTATTACTACAGCAAAATTTTTCTATATTTGGAATTTTGACTACGGGCCTCTTGAAAGTTGAAAAATTCAGCAAAAATGCTCCCACTTTTTTATTTTTCAAGATAAATGAGCAATACCACTGAAACATTTTCCTCGTAAGTAGCCTATCTTATGTAGAATTTGATGTAGATTTCAAAAATAAAATTGGTTTTCCCAAAAAATTTAACCCCTAGCATATAATTGTGCAAAAGTAGTATATTTTTGACAATTTTTGGGTAAGGGTTAATTTTTTGGGAAAACCAATTTTATTTTTGAAATCTACATCAAATTCTACATAAGATAGGTTACTTATGAGGAAAAAATTTCAGTGGTATTGCTCTTTTATCTAGGATAATAGAAAAAGTGGGAGCATTTTTGCTGAATTTTTCAACTTTCAAGAGGCCCGTAGTCAAAATTCCAAATATAGAAAAATTTTGCTGTAGTAATAAAGTTTGTAGGCCTAAGCCTCCTCTACCTTCTGTCAAATTTTTTCGCCGTGCAGGCAGTATATTCGCGCCGTGGTATTCATATAACCGAATTTGCAACAGGTGCAAAATACTTAAGTGTGAGCTTTCCAACACTATATCTCGCCATACAAGTGGCAGATTGGGCTCAAATTTGGTCCAGACATGGGTCCCTATGGGGCATATATGTGTGCCAAATTGTAGCCCGCCATACACTCTGGTTGCTGAAATATGGCCGAAAACGCTGAAAAACGGCAAAATGCGATCTTCCAACCTTTACCCCTCAATATCTCGATGATACCTGAAGAAAATTTTTCTTAAAAATTCATCAAAATATGCAGTTTTTGATGGGGAATCCGATAGGCATATAATCTCGATTTCCAAAAATACCCCCCATCCGCGTACTATGCGACCGCTACAGAAAACGTCTCTTAATATATACATACATACATAATATACATTCAGGGTGTCTCATAATAAACCGTCCACCTTCCCGTGCATGTAACTCTGGAACCACACCATAGATTTTAATGCGGTTTTTTGTATTTTGTAGGCAAGGCTTCAACTGAGATGTGTTCAAAATTTTAGCTTCCTAGGCCCAGTGGAAGCTGCTCAACACCTTTTTCCTCCAGCGGTCAAAAACAAGGTTTTTCGAACTGGTAGTGCCGCCGATTTAGGGTTAATTCTTTGCATGAGACATAATAAAATTAGCCTCATAATAAAGAAAGATGTCCCAAAATGCTAGAAAATGTGTATCTCATGCATTATCCCCAGTGCCAGCATAGCAAACGCATGAAACAGGGTATCTTGAAAAACTAAAACCGATATTTTCTCCATAGTAAAGGAAAACGTCGATTTTTGAGCTTCGAGATTCAAACCGTCGTAGTCTCCGAAGTATGTGAACCACATAGTTGAAATTTTGTGTACTTACCTGTTGAAGCCTTGGCTACAAAATACAAAAAACCGCATAAAAATCTAAGATGTGGTTCCAGAGTTACATGCACGGAAAGGTGGACGGTTTATTATGAGACACTCTGTACATAGTACATGCATACTGTTCCTACCATACATCATACATTACATACGCAAGTACTATTACTACTGGTCTTTCCAGGGGAGGGGGGCATTCTGACGGTCGGGGGAGGGGGGAGTACCGCCCAACGATCTCGACTGAAAACCACCTGACATAATTTCTACACGATCCCCGAAAGTTGTCGACTTTTGACCGTGCTGCGAAAACGTAACTCTCACGGATTATTCTCCGCGTGTCATACTATACTGTAGTTCTATTATGGGAGTAGTACAGCAGCCTATAGTACTGTATGTTGCGCAACGCGGGTAAAGGTCCAAAGACAACTCTCGTTGAACGAATATGCGTAGCTAGCTAGCGGAATATGTACAGCAGCACCGCATTTTCTTGCCAATATGAGTTTGTTTGTGCTGGTCCTACTTACTGTTTGTAACGAGTAGTTAGTAGTCTCACAATGCATCGTACTGCGCACTGTTCGTTGTGGTGAGGATTGTGATTATGAACGGGCACACGCTGATCTTTTCCAAGTAATGTATAGAGAGAGGCATTATGATTTTATGTTTGGAGTCGCCAATAGTAGCTCGTTTTATGTACTGTATTTACCGGTAGCTACAGTATACCCCCTATTTCCATAAGATCACGTCAACAATAAACGTATGTCATGTGTGATGATTTTTGATGATGTGATCATGGAAATGGGACTATCTATCGGTAAATACGGTATAATAAGTTTCTGCTTCTTTGATTATTTATTTAGTTTATAGGCTTAAGGCTGAACTTTATTTCCTGAGTTAATTTTGGCGGCTAACATTGAGTATATTGTGGGACACTGAACACTGTACTTCTAGAGAGAGGTTAGAATCTGCTAGATGACTTTTGACCAGATGTTTGTTTAAGACGGTTCTACGCTATGATGATTGTCTTTGGTACAATTTCGAACTTGTCATAGGATGGTGCATACTGATCACAATCCACTTGGTGATATGATGAATTTCTTGAATTATTGTTCTATTGTGTAGAAAACGGTGGAAGCGTCATATTCATTATTCACGCATTTCATTACTATACCGTGTTTTGTACTGAATGTACATACATACAATTGCAGTTACTACAGATCTTATGTCAGAAGCTATCATTGATAAATCTTTCAATCATGTCCATGGCGCTTCTGGGTTGATCGAAGGGCAGAATGTGTCCGGCATTTCTTACTGCCACCTGGTAGAGATTCTTTGCTTTTCGTACATAGCCAGCTACTTCGCGGTCATCTGACCGTACTTTCCATACGCGTTTCTTCGCCTTTCTGTAAAGAGCGCGTCCACTCCACTCCAGTCGACTCCACAGGAAACGCTCAGTCAACGGCAATCCCACGATCACATCCAACTGGCCGTTGTAAAACAGAGTCTACAGAAGGCAGGAACTTGATTCGTATCACGTGCGGTTGCATTATGCATGTTCCAGTTGTTTGTGGCTATATCTCCACAGTGGAGTGTCAGTTTTGTTTGTACACTTTTAGTCTTAGTGGCATACCCTGTATCCTGCTTCTAGTAGCTTTTCTGTCCATCCGGTTACGCTCTGCATAAAGTCATTGAGCATGTGTTGCTCTACTACACGTCCATCGTGTAGACTCTGGTTGCCGACATGGATCATCTTTCTAACCTCAGGTCTTGCAAGAAATTTGCCGAAATAACTCTGTTGTTCAGGTGGCTAGTACAATAATTATTGCGTATGATGATATGCATAGCATTGTGCCGTTCATTGTTTTCAAGATACTGTAGTATGGGTATGTAATTCTACCATTGATCTGAGATAGTTGTAGTAGTTTGTACTTCCAGTGCAGTTGGTGAAAAAGGAAGGATATGGCGTGAGGTCTCCGTTGAGTGCCTCATCAAATGCGTGAAATGCATCCAGATGCCTTCCCATCATTTCTAGCTGTGCAGCTCTGGCCATCCTGTCCTCCATCTCCTCTTTCTCATTCTCATCCAGTAAACCAATTTGGAACAGCAAGTCCGCATAACCAGCTGTCAACTAGAAGTCAGGTCAACAAAGGTGCAAGGTAAAGTACCAGCTTCTTGATGGTGCTTATGTCTACGTACGTATGTGTACGTACATTAGTACAGGGTGATTCCTTTCGATCTGAAATGTCGTTGGGGGGAGGGAGGGGGGTCATAACTCTGGAACCTCATGAGAGTTGGAAATCGGTTCATTGAGGGTGGGGGGAGATGATCACGTTCGTGATTGGAGTCCGGGCTGAAAAACCCTCATGTCAACTTACGCTTCACTTACTGCAACAGGGTCTGTGAATCCATCTCCTATCATTATGCCAACTAGGGGAATTTTGACCTTATTCTGCCCTCGAATTCGGTTTTCTTGGTGAATTCTGTACGCAATTGATGGGACATATTTTCCAGCGTAGGACTCTAGAAAACTCAAGGCAATTCGAAGAAAATAATTTTTCAACACCACAACCACGTTATTTCTGTTCTTGTTTTGCGTAATACACCGTTAATAGGTTCATGATCAAATGGTCAGTAGGTGTCTTTTGTGGGTGGTTAGGGCTACATAGTACTTGGAATAGTACATACGTAAATGTAGGATACCTCCAGTGGCGTAAAATGAGTTCCGCTGTAATTGGGGAAACAATTGAAAGAATTGCTGCAGCATGCTGCAAGAGAATGAACAATTTCTGCCTGTGCTCATTCCAAAAAATTACACAGTTGAATTACTAGGTACTTGAATAAGTCTCTGGCGACATCATGTTGGTTTTTTGCGTGACAGCTGTCTTTCTTTGTGAAGCTGAACCCAGTACCCACAGGATTATCAACACACACCACGCCATATTTGGACGTCCATGTGATGGCTCGTCTGTGAGCTAAAAATCCGGCACGATTTCCCAAGGAGAACCGGTGTGCCGCCCGGCTTTACACCGAGCGTGTTCATGGCTCGGCACAATGCAAAAGCATGGACAACCAGGGCAGACGTACGCAAGGCGCATGCACAGTATGTACTGTACTTCCTATACGCATGTGACGATGTCAAAGTTAAGAACTGATGTCAAAGTTACCGTTTCCGCTCTTATCTACGAAATAGGGCCCATGTTCAACGAAGAGACCGAATACGGATGCCCCTCCTGGTCCTCCTTGTAACCATAGAAGCAACGGAGCCTGATGGTCACGATTCTATACTAACACACTACCTCTCATTGTTGTCAACAAATTGCAGAGCTGTTCTCACTTTGTTGTCAGTTTCTAAACAAACATAAGGGAATTATCACTTTATCGTTTCCGCAACCAAGTGACAAGAAAACAAAGTGGCAATTCCCAACATTT
The DNA here is from genome assembly GCA_030247985.1 of Epsilonema sp. ZAB3_2. Taxonomy (NCBI): domain Eukaryota; kingdom Metazoa; phylum Nematoda; class Chromadorea; order Desmodorida; family Epsilonematidae; genus Epsilonema; species Epsilonema sp. ZAB3_2. The sequence goes on along the minus strand of JASAMW010004361.1, from coordinate 13,444 downwards.
GTTTATCAACAATAATCTGACAACGAAGTGTCAGCAGTTCTACAATTTGTTGACAGCAATGAGAGACAGATACTTTGTGGTATGTGTTATTAGGCGCTTCGTTTGTAGCACATCGGTATACGCAGGAGAACAATGGGGATCAGCAGCCGCCATACCATTGGTGGAAAGTACCAGAAGAACAGGTTGTTTCCGCAGCTGTCGTTAGTCGTGATGTATCCGCTGTAGCTCTCGACGCCAAGATAGCTCATTCGACTGGCTTTTTGTGCTGGAAATTGTAGCAATAGCCCTTTGTATGCACATATTGGTGGCATACGGTATGTGGCAAAAGCATATGCGAACCTTCACTAATCTTTCCCGCTCGAATCAGTGGGGTCAGAAACAGCGGCGTTCCTGGGTCCGACCCTTCCTCCATTCGCAGAAAAGATGTCGCATATATGGTTGCCAATGGCGTCCTACGCAATCCTAGGCCAGAGGCTTTCGGTATTGTGAATGCCACAATGACGAAGGAAAAGTATGACAGGCCAGACATGTTGACTGACTGTCAGATGGAACTCTGCCGTGATAGTAATACTTAACGTTACACGGCAGTCTTCGAGCACATGCGTCTGCAAACTGCAGAGATGGCAGGCAATGTGTAGTTTTGTTTTGTTTACTTTTTTCAATTACGCATACTGAGGTTCACATTTCACTGTTGCCCCGATAGAAGCCGAACAATATGCATGTAAATGCGTACGTACAGTACATTACATGCGCAACGTATGTACAGTATGTCGTATGAGAGGTTCACTCTTTCGCCGGACCGCGCAGTTCTCGTACACATGTGCCTTTGTGGGTTCTTCCTTGTAGATCGTCTCCTGCTTCGTTGTGGCTTAAGATGTAGCAATACTCCCCGACGCCGCAGATTTTGGCCCTGTCGCATTCCATTCGATTTGAAGACGCTTTCCATTCGCAGCTGCACTCTTTTCCTTGCAGTTGAGTGTTGCCTCCATCATGTGTACCCTCTGGTGCATTAAAGTGAAATATGGTGCTGCGCTTCGAAACTGAAACAAAGTAATAATAAATAAAAGGAAATTTGTTCTTGCAATGGACATGAAAAATCCATCCGGTATTCTTAGCCCCATCGTAAAACTTACTTCTTCTGGACAGTGCTCCACCGACAGATAAAATCACAAGCGATAGTATGATGCTGGCTCTCATTGTTCTATAGTTGCGATTCCGGACGTTTCCTTTCCGACGTTCTTGAAAAGTGAGAGCGTGACACGTGTAGTATATCAACGTTTCGAATAGAATACGATGAATATATTTCGGATGGGTTCAGATGATATTATGCTTTGTTTACCCGAGCTTCAGAATATTTGCAATGCTAATTTTTCTACTTAGGCTTCATACCTTAGCAGTTCTCTGTCCATCGCACGATTCAACATGGGGGATGCGACACTTATCATGAAATCACTACATACTGTGTTGGATCTGCAGGAAGCACAGCGGGGGGAAGGGGAGGAGGAATCGCCTCAGCGGACAGTGATCTTCGATGAGAGTTTATGTGCTGGTACATACGTACATTTTGCAACCCCGTCAACAATTGTAGCACTATCTTATAAATAGCTGTTTTACCCTCTTGGATTTGTCAGTACAGTACAGTGTGTAGGTGTACGTAGTGTACCTTGGGTTACGCAACGTCATAAATTATAGTATTTTCTGACCAGTCTCATTTATCAAAGTTCTTTGTCATCGACAACAGCCAAGCATATACGTAACAAGGTCATGAACCTGAGACCACCAAGCACACTGCATCTGCCCGTGCTGCGTCTGCTTTTCTGGGTTGACCTGATCGCCAGCCAGTGCTTACAAATTTAATCTAGCGTGTTGTCGAAGGCGGCTGAGGGGCAGCACGCACCGTTGTAACAGCCCCATAGACCTTGTGGACAGCCGGTGCCTGGGAAAGAAGCGTAATTGCAGGGCACATTTGCCACGAGCCCATTGGGGCATGTGATGGACAAGGAAGATACCGCGACATTGCCACCATTTGCACCCACGATAACCGCTGAAATAAAGGACGTACATATTTCTTAAGTTACTAAACGACAGTACACGAGTACAGTAAGTTATTTGCTTGATTTGAGTAATACGAGGTTGCTGGGTGACGGCACTGGATGTGAGGCAGCAAATGTTATTGATGCAGCTGTAGCCAATGCCGCATAGTCCATTAGTGCATGGGGCGACAGCGGCTCCTCCTGACCCCACGGAAGTGGTGGGGCATGATCCTGGAAGCATCCACCGACTACTACAGTACTTCATCTCTGTCACAATGCGCTTGGTTTCTACGTACACTTTACTTCGAGTGGATGTGTCCTTGATGATTGGGCAGCAAATATTTCCAGCTGTGCAGGCGGTGCCAAGAGGACAGTTGCCACTAACGCATGCACTTGTCGCAAGCTGCCCGTTGGCGCAAAAGCCTGTTACATGCATCTGTCGTTTGCCAGTCATGTTTTAGCATGCTGAGCTGACTGAGTTCATACGTTATGTTACTTCTATTTTTATTTTTTACGTACTGCACTGCGCAAATAAAATCAAGAAGAAAGAGAGCAGAGCGCGCAAACCTAGGAATCCGCTGTTGGTTTCACCGACGTTGAGAGGACAGCAGTAGTTGTTGAAACATGTGTAGCCCACTTGGCAAAGGTTCTGGTTGCAGAAGCCAACCGATTGACCGCCACCAGGACACGCGCCTTAATGAGCTACTACTGTACGTGTGTACGTACGTATGTATTTTGTACATGCAAATGCATGCATAGCATACGCTGTGTATGTATGTATAGTATGGTAGCTGCATTGCATACGTACTTTTTACACGCGGCTTTTTACCTGGAGGCAACAGTGGCAATAGCGGCATTGGATCCAAGCAGCAGACATTATTTACACAGGAGTAACCTGTGGGACAGGTGTTACTGAAACATGGAAGGCCAGAAGCAGCACCGAACGGGCAAAGGAAAGACCGGGCCACTGCAAGCATGAACTACGACAGTACTATACGACGTCATTTTGTCGCTAGTCTACGTATAGCAAGTAGCACAAGCATGCGGCATGCATACTACGCAAAACAACCCTGACTTTACCCGAGAAGCGGTCGCCACCACTGCAGCAAATTAGCGATGTGGTGCAGTATGTTCCTGGAGGACAAGTGGATCCGGGTCCTGTGCACGCGGCACTCGGATTATTTCCATCCAAGCATCTGGCTCTGAACAGATTTCCTGAAGTCCCAGTGCCAGTGGAAGACACATTTCCATAGCAGCACAGATTGTTAGAAATACAGACAAAGCCGCCTCCGCACAGGCCGCCAATACAAGCCGCGACTGCTTGGCGCCGATCTGGGCACAATTCTAAACAAGAAGCAGAGTTCTGCGCATCTCGAGTCTACGTACAGTACAATACACAGAGGAGGAGCTTTGAGATGAAGATTACGAGATTCGATGGTTTGCTGCCGATTGATCTCTTGACCAATGACGACGCCGTCAAAAGTCACATTCCTCGGTTCAAAGTTCCCCTCAAATTGTCTTTCATATTGGGCGTCACCATTCACCTGCCGCTTTCTCCAAATATTGCGACATTGAACGATGTCAGCGATTAAGCTGTAGAGCAGGAGACGAATAATGATGCTTCGAAGAGCAGCCATATGCCGCACTCGCATGAATCGACGCGATATTTTAAAAATCGCCCGCGATATTTCTTGCGCTTGCAGCAGCTAACAGCGGTTTGTTTCAGCTGCTTCTATCGACGCTTCCCAAGTTCCCATTCTTTGGAGAAGCCGCGAATCAACAAAAGCTCCCGTGTGAGCATTATGGGCGTTTGTGTCCCTCAAAAGCATAATGACAATGAAAGGACAACGAAGCGAACGCTGTGTACATGGCGCTAACTCAGGGTTTGTCATCACCGAGTACGTGAATGCTTGACTGCGATCAGTAACAGCTTCTTCGCAACTTTCGATGTTTCAGCAGAATAACTGAGGGAAAATCATATGCGTACGTACGTACGTACAGCCACTGTATAGTGTATGATGTTGTTGTACGTATCACTAATCCCGTGCGGTAAACCACCGTCAACGTCCACTTTAGACCGTTGAAGGCTTGGATACGTGTGTATTTGTGCAAAGGATTTTTTGGATGTCGTCACTGAATATGGGTTCACACATTCTTTGGCCCCCAAGTCAACCATTAAAAATCGCGTGCACTACTACGAAAAGTGTGTAAAACATTATACGTAAAATCAATGATTACCAACTTTAGCACGCCATAGCAAGTACTTAGTGTATGTATTTTTGGGCCCCTGAAGCATAATGTAAACATAGAGTGAAATTCCATACGCATACATTGTGGTACTATTACAGTATTAGATTGATATTTCGCATTCCTCAATCTACTGTATTAAAATTTATTACGTTGAACCTCAGCTGCAATGCGAATTTGGTCTGGCACATGCATTCTACTATCATCCTGTTTTTGGCTGAGCGTCAATATAGTACTAGGCTGAAGAGCTCTTGACCACCGGTCCTCCACTATGACCCATGACTCCCGGCACCACCGACCCTCAAAATTGTCCTTTTTCCCGTTGAATGAGGTAGTTTCATGAAACTAAAAATACAGTAATAAAAATACTTTGAAAGAAGGCGCATCCATCCACATACATGTACATAATGTCGCGGAAACGGGAAAAAGGACATGTTGCTTGGAGTCGTGGGTCATAAGGGGAGGTGGCCAAGAGCTGCTCATCCTATATTGAAGCGCAGCCAAAAATAGGTTGATAGAGTTCATACCAGATCAAATTCGCCCTATTGCAGCTTTCGCCCTATTACCACAAAATGACTCTTTTGTACTGGTGTTCGCAATGAATCAAACACACAATAAAGATTAGTACACCGTACACCCTAGCTTTGTCAGTCCTGAAAATGCACCTTCGCCTTCCCCCAAAAACTATATTTCATGGCCACATGAAATTGCTCAGGCTACATACATACGCCTAGTAGTTAATGTGAGCAAATAACTGCACATTTGTAGTGTATGTACATATTGTTGTATGTATCTGAGATGCTTCCCGTGTTCAGTTTTCTTTGCCGCTCGGCGAGTTGCCGTTTCTCTTGCTAGTAGCAGTCATGGTGACTCGTCTGAAGGCATGACGGACTATTGCGATTGCTCCGGTAGATGTCGTTTGTTCTTCCTTGTTTATCGCTTCGTGATCGTCAGGTATCATAACTGCATTGTCGGATGTGTCAACCCGTGGATACGTCGGCTCTTCTGATGCTCGTCCATTCTTCTGCTGCTTCTCCTTCCGTTTTCTTCGTCTCTTCTCCAATTGACGTCGAACGTTGCCCATTAGCGTGCGTCGTTCTTTCCCATCTCTGTTGAGTGGTGGTGGATCCAGGACGACTCCCTCCACCTTTCCTGCAGTGCACAACTCTTGTGTTTCTGTGCTTTCACTATCCAGTATCTCGCTTGCCGTGGAATTCTGTTGCTCCTTGTGTCGTAGACGACGCCAGAGTTTTCTAGTGAGACTCTTCTCCTTCTTTCGCCGGCGTTCCGCCTCTTTTTTCTCGCGCAGTATCCGCATGTTGGCGGCAAATCCGGCTGCTCCACTCTTTAGCTCCTCCGTTTGCATTTCCACCCGACCCAGATGCTCTGTTCGCTCGTCCAGTGCCTGTCGCGTCTTCAGAAAGACTGAGGAGGAGGCTGTGGAGACTGCATCTTCCATCCTCTTCTCCCTTGTCGAGCCAATCAGCGCGTTCTCTGGAATCCTGCTCGACATTGACACGGTGGACCACTGGCTCGGACTCAGCGGAATGGTGGCAGATGCTGTGTCAGCGCCTATCGACTGCATCATTTTAGACTTCACCGTGCTGAGTAGTGAGGACGTCTTTCGCAGGGGATTGAACCGACTGAGGTCATCTCGAATTATTATGGATGATGTGAGACTGTCAATTTCAGTCTTCTTACCGCCGATGGCCAGGTCCGTGGCAGAATGCCATTCTCGCAGTTCCCCACCTCCGTCGTCTTCCTTTGTCGGAGTCACGATTCGAACCGCGCTCACTTCCTTCTTATTATTGCGATTGCTGGAACTGGAAGCGGTAAAGCTCTTTGACATACTTGAGCTGTTCACCGCCATTTTCAGTCAAAACTGTAAAAAATTAGATGGTTTCATCGAGTATTCATTCAAAGAATAAAATAATGTTTTTGCTTCATGTTTTTGACTATCATAATGACAATTACTAGTGTGGAAAGCTAGGAGCAATAATATCGCAAACGCAAAGCAGAGGCTGAAGCAAGAGAAAGATAGAAAGCTGTTGTAGTACGTATATGTGTACGTGAGTGCTTTGCTTTGTATTTATTGAAGACAGGGCTCCAGTCGATAGCTTCGCAGCCTTTAGAAGCTTCTGTGCTGGTTGAGCTTTTAGAGCTTCTGTTTTGGTCAAGACAGACAGTAGTGCTCCACGCACGTGGTGAGTAAACCCCGGGGAATTCCCCATAAGTATGTGATGAAGCATAAGGAGCAAGGAGGCCGGTGAATTCACCTGGAGTTTGAAACTCACCATGTGTGAACAACACGTTAGAAAAATTTCGCCCTTGGGAGCAAGTGAGAATGCTTTGGCGCAAAACAAAACGAGAAGTTCAAACTCGCCGTGAATTCACCATGAGTTTACTCACCACGTGTGTAGCGCACTAGTGAAGCATGAAACGTTGCATGAAATGTTCTGATGGGATTCGTTTTTGTCCCAGTCCCAGAAGCAGCACAGCTGAATTTATTGAACGGCACTGTTTATCCTGTAGAGCACATGCCAGAAGCTTGTGCGTGTAAACGCGAAAAGCCTTGGCTGCATCTGCATGTTCAGTGCACCACATGCATACGTCAATAAATATCAATCGTAAAACGAAATGACAAAAGCTCCAAAGCCTATGTATTGGACATGAGAAGCAGAACAGACAGGTAAGTACACGTACACATAAAGCAGGAAAGAAGATCATGCAGAGCAGAGCAAGCAGAGTTCACGCGTATCAATTCCGACAGCTTTCAACTACATACAGTATGTATTTAATTTTCGTACCGATTGCTCTGCGTTCGTGCGCACTGGAAGATGCTTATATTACGTAGGCCTATATGCGCAGTGCATGTAGTTCATACATACATAATACAACGCTACGGAAGCAAGGACGCAAATGCTATGCTAGTTATGTATGTACAATGTATGTACATGGCCTCGTATAGGTCATACGAATTTGCTGTGGTTGTTGGATAATAATCATGCGGAGCAGATCGATACTTTCTCCTTGGAAAACCAAGCATAATCCAGACATCTCTACGTACTGTATGCAATGTACAAGTACATGCACAAATAATCTAACATCAAAAAGTGCGCCCACTTCTTCAAACCGTTCCGGCATGCATGGTGGCACACATAAATCAACGCACGTACGTACTGTATGTATGTATGTATGTATGTATGTATGTATGTATGTATGTATGTATGTATGTATGTATGTATGTATGTAGGGTGTATGTATGTATGTATGTATGTATGTATGTATGTATGTATGTATGTATGTATGTATGTATGTATGTATGTATGTATGTATGTAAAGGACTGCAACTGTTTTTAAGAATGGTTTTCTGTAGCGGTTGCATAGTACGTGGAAGGGGGGTACTTTTTGTAAATCGAGATAATATGCCTATCGAATTCCCCATCAAAAACTGCATATGTAGATGAAGTTTTAGGAAAAAATTTGTTCAGGCATCATCGAGATATTGATGGGTAAAGGTGGGCAGGTCGCATTTTTGCCGTTTTTCAACGTTTTTAGCCATATTTCAGCAACCGCAGGGCTTAGAGGGCTACAATTTGGTACGCACATATATCCCATAGGGACCCAAGTCTGGACCAATTTTGAGCCCAATCGGCCACCTGTGTGGCGAGATATAGCGTCACAAAGTGCATTTCTGTATATTTTGCAACTGTTGCAAATTTAGTTTTTTGAATACCACGGCGCGAATACATGCCCTGCACGGGGTAAAATTTTGACAGCAAGTAGAGAAGGGTTAGGCCTAAAAACTTTAGTACTACCGCAAAAAATCTCTATAATTGGAATTGGGACTACAGTCCTCTCGAATAGTGAAAAATACAGCTAAAATTTTCCCGCCTTTTTTATTTTTCAAAGATAAATGAGCAATACCACTGAAATTTTTTCCTCGTAAGTAGCCTATTTTATGTAGAATTTGATGTAGATTTCAAAAAAAAAATTGTTTTTCCCAAAAAATTTAACCCCTAGCATATAATTTTGCAAAAGTAGTATATTTTTGTGAATTTAGGGTAAGGGTTAAATTTTTTGGGAAAAACAATTTTATTTTTGAAATCTACATCAAATTCTACATAAGATAGGCTACTTACGAGGAAAAAGTTTCAGTGGTATTGCTCATTTATCTTGAAAAATAAAAAAGGCGGGAAAATTTTTGCTGTATTTTTCACTATTCGAGAGGACTGTAGTCCCAATTCCAATTATAGAGATTTTTTGCGGTAGTACTAAAGTTTTTAGGCCTAACCCTTCTCTACTTGCTGTCAAAATTTTACCCCGTGCAGGGCATGTATTCGCGCCGTGGTATTCAAAAAACTAAATTTGCAACAGGTGCAAAATATACAGAAATGCACTTTGCGACGCTATATCTCGCCACAGAGGTGGCCGGTTGGGCTCAAAATTGGTCCAGACTTGGGTCCCTAGGGGATGTATGTGTGTACTAAATTGTAGCCCTCTAAGCCCTTCGGTTGCTGAAATATGGCTAAAAACGTTGAAAAACGGCAAAAATGCGACCTGCCCACCTTTACCCATGAATATCTCGATGATGCCTGAACAAATTTTTTCCTAAAACTTCATCAACATATGCAGTTTTTGATGGGGAATCCGATAGGCATATTATCTCGATTCACAAAAAATACCCTCCTTCCGCCTATACTACAGGCTACTCTCAATCCTTACAGAAAACGTCTCTATGTATTCACAATTACGTAACAGTCAACAACGGTGACGGCGTGCTTTACTGTATGATGGACTGACCAGTTACAGTGGTATGTTTGCAGCAGAGGAATGCGGAAGGGACGTTGAGGGATTCGAGACAGCGACTAGCGCGTGGACAAGCAACTAGCCGTGCAGAGGAGTCGCAGAGGATGACGCGTCGAGTAGCGGCAGAGCGCTCAGGCTCCCTGCCTTCAGGGCAGAGAAAGTAGTCGCGGTTGTCGTCATGCGGACAGCAGTAGAAGCGAGTGCCCCTCGGCGATTTCTGACAGCTGAATCCCGGACTCTGACAGTCCGGAATCAGCGGAGTGCAGGGCAGTGGGATGCGAGTGCCGGGAAAGAACTGCGGCTCTGCATCCTGATCCACGCAGGCTCCGACTCGCGTCTCCCTCTCCCTGCTCGGACAGCAGAAGCGTCGAGCGTCGCCGATCACAGGACTGCGTTGACACTCGTCGCCTGCCGAGCAAATGGAGCTATCAGAAGTGCACTCAGCAGGACGCCTCAGACTGTTGGAATCTCGACAGAAGCGATCCGCCTCCACCACCAACACTTGCTCTCGATTCTGTGGGCAGCAGTAGTACTGTCCATCTCTCGGACTGAGTTGGCAGAGGAAACCCAGCGAAAGGGTGCAGGCTCCAGGCACACCGAGCAAGCACCTTCTCGGTGTCTGCTGCTCCGGCTCTCTCGTACCTGGGCAGAAGCTCTGAATAGGAGGAATAGGTGCTCTTGTTGTCGTTCTTGCCGTGCTCTTCGGTGGGATGGTAACTGGCTTTACTTCTTCCGAGGTTCCTTGGCGGCAGCAAAAGTAGCGCATGAGGTAGCGAGGACTAATCTCGCAGCGACTGTCGCTTGGACAGGTGTGCGGGTTTTCGATATAACAATGCACTGGCGTGCTTGTGCCTCTCCAATGCATGGGACTCATTCCCAAAGGGCAGTATGGGTTTCCTGAAACTATCGGTGCTCGAGGTCTTGGTTGAGGTACTTGGCGCCGAGTAACTCGAGAGCAAAGTCCATTCTCGCACTGAATCCGATCCGCTTCACAGTTGGAACAAGGTGGACCCAGCTCATAGGGCGGCTGGAAGATGTCAACCCTTAAAAGTATACGTAGCACTTCATGAAGTAACCTACGTATGAACGTATGTACAACAGTACCTACATACTGCACTGAGTAGATCAATGAGTTGCAGCAACCAAGCCTTGCAACAACGCGGTTGCTTGTGCCTTACCCTGGGCCATAGTTGCACACCAAGAGGAAAAGTCGGAAGCCAGGAAAGTTCATTCGGTCAACGCTTAGGCACTGTGCTATTCCGCAGCCTACTGCTTCAGTTTCTGCCCAAACCAGCTGCACAGCCAAAAAGTAAAGCCATACCACATGTTGTCCTTCCCTTGGCCATATATACCTGCTATACTGTAGCTCCATGCAGCAATGTACTTTCATAGACTGCGAACCTGCTTGTAGTTGTGGCATTGTTCTGTGCAATTGGTCGGATAGACGAAGTCTTTGTTCTGATCGAACCATTCCACCAGAGCGCCTTGCACTGTTTTTTGCACTTGATTCTCATCCATGGCCCAGGTGACGTCATCAGCTACACCTGAAGCCAGATTTTCGCCGATCCGCGCATATCCACCTGCTCTTACTCGTCTGCCGCCCTCCCCTCGCCGAATGAAAGCGCAGCCTTGAGCCCAGACATCAGCTTCCACTGCCAGAGCTTCGCTCCATGCCTCCAACCATTTTTACTATTTACATGACGTGTATTGTTGATCAACGAACGTTGATAAGCGTCTTTTTTTCTTACCACTTTTTTCATATTTCTGGCTCCCGGATGGCTTACTGTCTGACCATTGGCGATGGAAGATCTCAGGTGATTGTGTGTACCCACCAGAAAATTTTTCATATCTTGTGTGAACGCTACTGACTTGAACAAAACTCCTGCAATCAGAATCAAAACTTCATTAGGCTAATCGTGCATGCCAGTAGCCAGACGACGATGCTGACTTGTTCAGTTCAGTGACAAAACATAAAATGTTGGGTATATGTATGTAGTATGTAGGTACATACTTGATACTGTACGTGGTAGTGGTATTACCTGACTGAGCACACTTCATTATGAAGAGTGCCAAGAAAGTTATTGTCAGCAATGCGATAACTCTCCTCATTGTTTGTGAGCAGCGGAAATAGCCATGGAAAAAACCAGGGACCGCATAGATGCGGCGGCGTGATTTCGCTAAACTGGCACCAGTTGGTTCGCCACCCAAATAAGAGCGAAAGTTGCCCTGTTGATTCAATGGATTCCACCATTACTTACTGCGTCTGTCCAAATAAATACGTACACACGATTTCAGCTGTTCTTCCAGGTGAATTTTGCCTTGTGCGTCTACTAAGCAATGTACACACATTACCACTCCTCCCTTTCATGGTGATTTGGGTTTGGGATCGTCATCTTCGCTTCGCTTTCATCCGGTTACCACGCACTGTCCTTGTGTGTAACCTTGCTGATTTTATGAACTTTCAAACCACTTTGAGGGATGAAAAAGCACTGCATATTCACAGATTGTTCAAAAACAAAGGCAGTAAAGTCTACCGTGCATTGTGCATTTACACCAGCAAAAAACCTATATTTTAGTGCACCTTTCTAAGATTAGTTCACCAAAATGGTCAATCTTTCAGCGCCTTGTATTCACCAAGCTTTGGGGGGTGCGGGGGGGATTCATATCAAAATCTTGGACCAGCCGGTCGGTTCTACTTTTTTTATCTCTGGTTTTAGTATCAAAAAAACTTTGGATCCGCCACACACCAAGTATCGCATGATATGCGCATGGTAGCTTTTTCGCTTGTATCGATTGTTGGATTTGGAAATGACTGGTTTGTGTGTGCGTGCATATTATAGTGCGTACTGCGTGGTGCGTACGTATTCATCATTGCGTATCCAGTATCCACTATTCCACTCCACATCCAGGATTACTCATCACCCAACGTAAAACTTGCGGCCGATTGTCAGTCAAATGCTTAGAGAGAGTCAGAGCTTGGCTCGTGTATATTTATTTACATTTATTGTTACGAGTGGACTCCACTCTATGTACAGCGGCATTGTTCCTGTTCTAAATAATACTCCACAATGCAGTGCATGTTTCCTGATAACTACTCACTCACCCTATTCACTTGTGTTGGTGGCACTTGCGGAACTACTACTGAGGTGTACGTACGTTGATTTACACAAAGTCGGTGGCATCTTTGCATTGTTGCCGGGTTGAATGACCCTACTAACTGTGGTTAAAAAAACTATGTTGTCATTAGGCTACAGTAACCTCAGTGCCGTCTTAGGAATTTTGAGTTTGTTAGTGTTAGCCATTGCATTTGGAACCAGTCACTGGAACGAGCACATTGTCAATCGAAGCTTTCTTTTAAATCTAACGCAGGAGAACGAAACACTTCGCGAAGAACTTTTTGGGCTGAATACTTCAGAAATATATTTTGATCGCAGCTACGGTCTGTTCAAAGTGTGCTATCCGAACAAATATCCGGAGAGTATGACGCGCCAACTTACGTAGTACCTATACGTACACTTGTGCACTATATCCATTTTGCATTTTGATAGCGGTTCCAAATATCAGTAGTTTGTTTCATCGTTTCAGCTGTCATCATAGATTCGTTCGAGTTTGGCTGGAGATGTGTGTCTTTTGTTCGCTGTTGATAGTCACGGGGTTGCAGACGAGTATAGCAATGAAGACGAAGCAAGCGCTGTTGATATTCTCATCCAGCAGAAAAATCGTAATGCAGAAACTTCGGCAGAAGATTAGATGGCTTACCATGAAAACCGAGAAAACCCACATCCTTCATAGACACATCTTTAAAAAAACCGGGCGGCCTGTGCCGCCGCGCGCGCGCGCGCGTAGACAGTTGCGAAATGCGCGCCAAATTTTAGTCTTCGCCTCCTTCGGCAACTGTCTACGCGCGCGCGCCGTACTTTGTACGCGGCGCATAGACAGCGCTGGGTTTTTTTTTCAATGTCTATGAAGAGGGGGATGTAAGAATTTCTCCAGGATTTCGAGGGTTTAGTGCTTCTACGTAGTTTATTTTAGACTACTGTCAAGCGGTCAAGATTTTATTCGCAGTTGGAATTGGAGTGGACGTCTTATTCAATATCCTGACAATTACGTATGCCATCTTGCATTGCAGTAACAAGGGACATCCAGGGCCTGATTGTCTACTTACCAGCTTCTATCTCAGCGTTTGGGCAGGTCTGATTGTGTGCTGTTTACTCTCAAACATGCGCAAAACTTCTCGGTAATGAAGATAGCGTAGACAGTTTGAAAATTGCACTGAGCGGTCCCCGTCTACTACGCAAATGCAAAGGAATTTGTCGGTTATTGGAACTCCGCTGAAAATAACAAAATTTTACGCC
>JASAMW010004358.1:0-12303 GCA_030247985.1 Epsilonema sp. ZAB3_2 | reverse complement strand
ATATATACTCCCGGAAGATCCTATGACAGATAAAGGGATATCTGCTGCATTGCCGTCGGAATTTGCATCAAAAGAGTCATCGTTTACGGTGATTTTTCCTTGGTACCTACTTGCTTGGAGAAAACCACGATAGCTCGAGTGAATTACCGATATACTACACTTGCACTCGACTGTACAAAGTTAGAATTAGTTTGTGTCGCTTCTGATGATGAATTATAAGTAACATGCCATGAGTTTAAGCTAGCAAGATTCGAAGTATGTTTGTTTGCGAAGTACATTCATGTGAATCGCATCCACTAAAAGGTTATATAAGGAGAGCTATCTGGCTGTCTGTCTCATGTAGGTATATGTACATTCCTTCAGCTTTTCAGCTACAGCGTAGAGCGATAGCTCATACTAAAAGCTACTACTTCAAAGGCGCTCGGCTGCTCATTAGCAATCGCATGCAATTCTTCTGACGCCTCTAATTAATCTGATTTTACAACGAAGTTCCCTGGCAATAGGCGCGAGTCCCAACACCTATATCTTTCTTCTCGACACATTTTGAGTGAGTTGACAATGGCGTATTGAAGCGCTTGCTGCAGCCGTAAGGAAACTTCAAGCCTAAAACATAAAATTCGCAGGAATCGGAGACGGTTCGCTGTATGTAATACGTACACAATGCATTGTGCTCACTTACATACCTTCTATGAAGAAGTTCACCCATGCCAATTTTGCAGACGCAGTCCTTTTTACTGCAGTCGCGTTAACTGCAGGGTTCGGTCTGAACGATTTGTGAGGTTGAATGTTGATTTTGACAGTGAAACTCGCATCCAGCTAAAATGTTACCAAGGTATTACCAAGTCAAAACCGCTTTTATTTCGGAAAGTGTTATTTGTCCTTTGCCACCAAATGTGTACAGGTTAAATTGTACTGTACTTTTTCGAGGAAGTCGTGGCTGACTGTTGCAGTAGTAGTAGTAGTAGCGGTTGTTGTTGTTGTAGTGGTGGTGATTGGAGTTGTAGTAGCTGACATTGTAGTTGTAGTAGTGGTTGGAGCTGTAGTAGCGGCTGTGGAAGTTGTTGGAGTGGTGGGTGGTGGTGCAGCTTTTGGGGCTTTGAGTTTCTTATTGATTTCCGCCGGTTCCAGTGCAGCTGGAGATTTGTAATCGCACTCGGTGAATGGCTCGCTCTCCCCTTCTTCCTTATTCCCTCTAACATTTTGTACGCTCCTGTAATTGAATAAAGGATAAACAATTTATGTATTTACGTATTGCGACCACTTGCGGAGGCAATGCTAACCGTTGGCTGGCAGCAGTCCTTTTCTGCCAAAATCGCCCATGATGGTCCATTGGATGAAACCCAATCGAAAGGTCATGATGCACTAAATAAATTCAGCTCGAGTCAGCTTGCCATCTTGGTCTCGGTCCAAGTCGGTGTCATACAACGATTTGAAACTTGTGATATTTTGAAGAGGCGCGTATTTTGGTGTGATTTCTTTCAAACCAACTTCGAATTCTGCAAACAAGCTAGGCCTATACCAAAAATAACCCCTGTGTAGAGAGGAATGGCGGACGTTGTGAAAAGAAACGAGGCAAAATCAATGAACGGTAGGAAATTGCCCCAATAAATTGGATCCAATTTATTGGCTTTTATGGAACCTAATTAGTGATAGTATCTTATCTGCTTAGGTCAGATGTCAAGTGGGCTGTGCATTGCACAAACGTCTGGCGCAGAGAAACTTTTGATATCTTTGTCCGGCTTCTTCGCAATCTTTCTCGTCATCATTGGCACACAACTGGGCCATACTCGCTTCTTGACAAATTTCCTCAAGTGCAACGGAGTGAGCAATCGCTGACAACCGACCAGATCACTCAGTGACACTTTCGTTGACTCCTTTGATTCTGAGTGGTTCAGCATCCATTCTTCATTTTTCTTGATAACCTCTGAAATAATATCAGCAATTATTATGTGTGTGTGTGTGTGTACCTATATTGTACAGTATGTAGTTTTGTCATATATTGAATCTCATACACGGATAAGATTTTAGATTGAGATATCCATCCACATATGTGCCCATACCATCTTCTGAGACGTAGCCATCATCGTCTTCATCTAACAAGTTGAGAACACCAGAGTAGTATAGAAATCCGACGGGCGAATCTCGATTCTTCGGCTCCTTCATGTAGGAGAACAGTTCCGTTTCCGTTAGGCCAGGACTTTTGCCAACAGCTTTCTAAAGCAGCTCTGTCTCAGAATCTGTACGATATATGTATGTACTGTATGTAGGCACATAAGAAAAACCGCCCATGGGCAAATGCGCCCGCCAAGGGTCAGGGCGTATACAGGAACCAATGGACCGAGAGACAAATAGGATGCACACCGAACCCCCTCAAAGAGCTATGGCACACATGCGAAACACAAGCCACGAGCACGCAACAAGAGGCGAAAAGACCAAACTAGAGAGCGCAAAAACACCCGTAGAAAAGAACACCCGGTATGGGGGAGCAAGGGGGCATGCAAATGCCCCCTCCCCAGGCGAAGCAACCAACGCCCCACGGACGGAGATAGGCAAAAAACAACAGACCATGGGGAAATGCGCCCACCAACCCGTACAAAGATAGGGAAACCCGCCCACCCATCAGCTCAAACTACTGCAATCCTGAGCAGCTGTCATACAGCGTACAATCATATAGGAAAGTGCGTTCAGCAAATCTACAATATTTTCTTGCGATTTCTCAGAGGAAAAATGCAAAATTCATCCAAAATTTTAAAAATTTCTGGGTGGGCGGGTTTACCCCCCAGTACTGAAAAATTAGTTGACAGCAAAGTAGGCCCATTCACAGCATTTATTACCTACCTAACTAACTAAAGTACAAATTATGTTTCTGGGACCCATGCATTGTTTATCTCAGGATCTAGCGAACGTAGCTCAAAGCGGTTAAAAATCTCTCGATAACTTTAGCTCGCCTCGAAAAATAAAAAAAAACCGCATGCGTCTACGTGCCCTCTGTGTCGAGAAATCGCCAAATCCTTAAGTACTAATAATGTACTAAAAAAGGTACACTTTTTTCGATTATTCAGCATAAATGAACAAGCCGCAAAAATTTTTTCATTAAAAGTAGCCTATCCTATGTAAAATTTGGGGTAGATTTCAAAAACAGTATCGGTGTTTTAAAAAAATTTAATCCCTAGTATATAATTTTGCAAAATTTGTATATTTTTGACAATTTTTGGGTAGGGGTTAAATTTTTTGAAACACCAATACTATTTTTGAAATCTGCATCAAATTCTACATAGGATAGGCTACTTTTAATGAAAAAGTATTTGCGGCTTGTTCAGTTATGTTGAATAATCGATAAAAAGTGTACCTTTTTAGTACTTAAGGAATTTGGCGATTTCTCGACACAGAGGGCACGTAGACGCATGCGGTTTTTTTTATTTTCCAGGCGAGCTAAAGTTATCGAGAGATTTTTAACCGCTTTGAGCTACGTTGGCTAGATCCTGAGATAAATAATGCATGGGTCCCAGAAATATAATTTGTACTTTAGCTGGCTAAATTGGTAGCTGCTATTCATGGTAATTGCTTCTGCTTCTTTTCTGACATGCCAGATGATAAATAATAGCCTGGGCAGCTTCAAATTAGCCAAAATCATGGGTGGGCGGGTTCACCCCCAGTACTATAGAGACGAGCTGTCGCTAGAGTTGTCTCATTCGTGCCCTTCATGCATCAAGCAGAAATATTTTGGTCAGTTATTTTTGCAATTACTGGCATTGGCAATAAGCTTGGCTTCCGTCTTGAAAAAAACGGTCATAAAAATAAAGCTTGGCCAGCCTAAAAACGGCCTAAACCGTAGGCGGGCGGGTTTACCCCACAGGGCTCGTGTTTTAGCGACAGCTAATATTGGCCATAACTCTCTAAAGACGTTCAGCAGTAGAGCCGTACTTTGCACGTTTAACTAAGGCCTAACCACGTATATTATGCCATGTGATTTTGTTTTGGTTCAGCCATAGGTTCCAAAGAACTGCTTAGGGGGGGCGGGTTCACCCCATGTTACCCTACATGTTATTCTCGAATGACCCTTACATTCCAATACAACCTGAATCTTGGCTCTGCAATCTTTTTCTGCGCTTCCCAGTACAGATTTAGAGCTCCTTGAAATCACAAAAAAGTGTGCAACCACTTCGGTTTTGTTTCTCAGTTAGCGCCACTCAAAGCTTACTTTGATACATCAAAGTCGTGTCCGTCTTCGTCTTCAACAACTCTTGAAAGGTATGCCGTCTAATCTCCGCATCACAGGTCGGATACTTTTTCTGAATCCTTCTGAGGGTCTTTTGAAATCCGTCATACCGCCATTTTCCCTCGCAAACAGCTATTAAAAAGGTGATAAAGAGGGCGAAGACGGTGATGGTAGCCATTCTGTACATGATGGCACTTCGTCTATAATGGTGATCCAGCGCAAATTAGTGTGAGCCATGAAAAATGAAAGCAGACAGTCTGCCTGTCAGGAACTTCGCAGGAATTTTTTGTGGATTTTTTTGCAATTCCCAACAAGCGTTACTAACTTTTTTGTTCATGTCTCCGCGCCTGCTAATAGATTCTGATTCTATGGTGTAGGCTGGTGTATATATTGAACAATGACATCGACAGCTGCACAGTTTCAAGCTTGCAGGTCGACGCCGGGAAGCCCTCTCTGAGCTAATGCTTCCAGGTCCAGGGCTGAAAATCATTGCCATTTTGCCAGCTACCAGCTTTGCCAAGATCTTGCGAGAATATTTCTCTTTCTGAACGTGACAGAGGAAGAAAAACAAAAATAATATGAATAAGGCACTGATTTTCACCATCTTGCTCAGCTGTACTATCTCTTTGTCAACTGGCAAGTGGCGGTTCGACGGCTTTCAAAAGACTCTCAGGCGAATTCAGGCGAAATATCCGACATGCGACGCTCAGATCCGACTCCGAACGTTTCAAGAATTGGTCGTGAATAAGACAGATGAGATATTGACATATCCACGTATGTAAGCCAATTAGAAAGCCTGTGTGTGGATTGACTGATTGAAATGATGCTCGGGGGGGCATCCATGATGTGGGCTGAAAGGAAGGTATGTGGTATATTTTAGGAGCTTTGAAACTTTTGGAAGCGCAGAAAAAGATTGCTGAGGGGTAGATTTATTGGAATGTAAGCGTGCAAGCTACAACAACTACCATACCTTATCCTAATGAATTACTACATAAACTATTATTACTATTTAAAATAACTTCTCTAAATATTTAAAAGTATAAGTAAAATATGACCTCATCTATATTATTTATTTAATAAAATATGGCCCCATAATTTAATAAAATATAATTTAATAAATTTAATAATTTTTTGGTTTATTTTAAAAAATCTAATTCGCAAATACTATTTTCTAAACATTCTCCTTTCTTTTGAAGAGCAATGCTGAAAATGGCTTACATCTAAATTCTGACAATAAAATATCCATCCACCTAATAATATAATGACTCTATCCTCCATCTTCTTTTTCTTCTTAAACTAAAAATAGTTAAAATTAATATACTTAATAATTTATTTTAAAATAATGAATAATTTTTCTGCATTTAATTCAATACAATCTGAACCGCGGCTCAGCAATCTTTTTCTGCGCTTCCCAGTAAAGTTTCAAAGCTCCTAAATATTATGAACGCACAATACGCTTCCTTTCAGCGCCACATCATGGATGCCAACGCCAACCGAAGCACAATCATCATTTCAATCAGTCAATGCCAACACAACAGGCTTTCTAATTGGCTTACATACGTGGATATGTCAATATCTCATCTGTCTTATTCACGACCAATTCTTGAAACGTTCGGAGTCGGATCTGAGCGTCGCATGTCGGATATTTCGCCTGAATTCGCCTGAGAGTCTTTTGAAAGCCGTCGAACCGCCACTTGCCAGTTGACAAAGAGATAGTACAGCTGAGCAAGATGGTGAAAATCAGTGCCTTATTCATATTATTTTTGTTTTTACTTGCCTCTGGTCGACGTTCAGAAAGAGAAATATTCTCGCAAGATCTTGGCAAAGCTGGTAGCTGGCAAAATGGCAATGATTTTCAGCCCTGGACCTGGAAGAAGCTCAGAGAGGCCGGCGGTGAGTTAAACTTGCAGCTGTGTGTTGTTCAATATATACACCAGCCTACACCATAGAATCAGAATCTATTAACAGGCGCGGAGACATGAACAAAAAAGTTATAACGCTTGTTGGGAATTGCAAAAAATTTCACAAAAAATTCCTGCGAAGTTCCTGACAGGCAGACTGTCTGCTTTCATTTTTCATGGCTCACATTAATTTGCGCTGGATCACCATTATTGACGAAGTGCCATCATGTACAGAATGGCTACCATCACCGTCTTCGCCCTCTTTATCACCTTTTTGATAGCTGCTTGCGAGGGAAAATGGCGGTATGACGGATTTCAAAAGACCCTCAGAAGGATTCAGAAAAAGTATCCGACATGTGATGCCGAGATTAGACGGCATACCTTTGAAGAGTTGTTGGAGACGAAGACGGACACGACTTTGATGTATCAAAGTAAGCTTTTGGGTGGCTAACTGAGAAACAAAACCTCAGTGGTTGCACACTTTTTTGATTTAAAGGAGCTCTAAATCTGTACTGGGAAGCGCAGAAAAAGATTGCAGAGCCAAGATTCAGGCTGTATTGGAATGTAAGGGTCATTCGAGAATAACATGTAGGGTAACATGGGGTGAACTCGCCCCCCCTAAGCAGTTCTTTGGAACCTATGGCAGAACCAAAACAAAATCACATGGCATAATAAACGTGGTTAGGCCGTAGTTAAACGTGCAAAGTACGGCTCTACTGCTGACCGTCTTGAGAGAGTTATGGCCAATATTAGCTGTCGCTAAAACACGAGCCCTGTGGGGTAAACCCGCGCCTACGGTTTAGGCCGTTTTAGGCTGGCCAAGCTTTATTTTTATGACCGTTTTTTTCAAGACGGAAGCCAAGCTTATTGCCAATGCCAGTAATTGCAAAAATAACTGACCAAAATATTTCTGCTTGATGCATGAAGGGCACGAATGAGACAACTCTAGCGACAGCTCGTCTCTATAGTACTGGGGGTGAACCCGCCCACCCATGATTTTGGCTAATTTGAAGCTGCCAGGCTATTATTTATCATCTGGCATGTCAGAAAAGAAGCAGAAGCAATTACCATGAATAGCAGCTACCAATTTAGCCAGCTAAAGTACAAATTATTTTCTGGGACCCATGCATTATTTATCTCAGGATCTAGCAACGTAGTAAAGCGGTTAAAAATCTCTCGATAACTTTAGCTCGCCTGGAAAATAAAAAAAACCGCATGCGTACGTGCCTCTGTGCGAGAAATCGCCAAATTCCTTAAGTACTAAAAAGGTACACTTTTTATCGATTATTCAACATAACTGAAAAGCGAAATACTTTTTCATTAAAAGTAGCCTATCCTATGTAGAATTTGATGCAGATTTCAAAAATAGTATTGGTGTTTCAAAAAATTTAACCCCTACCCAAAAATTGTCAAAAATATACAAATTTTGCAAAATTATATACTAGGGATTAAATTTTTTTAAAACACCGATACTGTTTTTGAAATCTACCCCAAATTTTACATAGGATAGGCTACTTTTAATGAAAAAATTTTTGCGGCTTGTTCATTTATGCTGAATAATCGAAAAAAGTGTACCTTTTTAGTACATTATTAGTACTTAAGGAATTTGGCGATTTCTCGACACAGAGGGCACGTAGACGCATGCGGTTTTTTTTTATTTTCGAGGCGAGCTAAAGTTATCGAGAGATTTTTAACCGCTTTGAGCTACGTTCGCTAGATCCTGAGATAAATAATGCATGGGTCCCAGAAATATAATTTGTACTTTAGTTAGTTAGGTAGGTAATAAATGCTGTGAATGGGCCTACTTTGCTGTCAACTAATTTTTCAGTACTGGGGGGTAAACCCGCCCACCCAGAAATTTTTAAAATTTTGGATGAATTTTGCATTTTTCCCTTGAGAAATCGCAAGAAAATATTGTAAGATTAGCTGAACGCACTTTCCTATATGATTGTGCGCTGATATGACAGCTGCTTAGGATTGCAGTAGTTTGAGCTGATGAGGTGGGCGGGTTTACCCTATACTTTAGTACAGGAGTTAGGTGGGCGCATTTACCCCACTAAGTACTGAAATTGTTTTTTGCCATATCTCCAGTACCAGTGGGGCGAATTGGTTGAAACTTCGCCTGGGGGTAGGGCACCATGCCCCCTTGCTCCCCACATACCGGGTGTTCATTTATAACATACAGGGTGTTTTTGCGCATCATCTAAAGTTTGGTCATTTTCGACCTCTTGTTGAAAAACGTGAACTCGTGAGCTTGATGTTTCAGCAAATGATGTGCCAAATAGCTCATTTGAAAGAGGAGAGTTCAAGGAATTGATTGACATCCTATTTGTCTCAATCGGTCCATTGGTTCCTGAGATATACAGCCCTGAACCCTTAGGCGGGCGGATTTACCCATGGGCGGGTTCACCCCATGTTACCCTACATACAGTACATACATATATCGTACATAATGTACTCAGACAGAGCTGCTTTAGAAAGCTGTTGGCAAAAGTCCTGGCCTAACGGAAGCGGAACTGTTCTCCTACATGAAGGAGCCGAAGAATCGAGATTCGCCCATCGGATTTCTCTACTACTCTGGTGTTCTCAACTTGTTAGATGAAGACGATGATGGCTATGTCTCAGAAGACGGTATGGCACATTATGATGTGGATGGATATCTCAATCTAAAATCTTATCCGTGTGTGAGATTCAAGATATGACACAACTACATACTGTACAATATACAGTAGAGTAGGTACGCACATAATAATTGCTGATTTTATTTAGAGGTTATCAAGAAAAATGAAGAATGGATGCTGAACCATTCAGACCCAAAGGAGTCAACGAAAGTGTCACTGAGTGATCTGGTCGGTTGTCAGCGATTGCTCACACCGTTGCACTTGAGGAAATTTGTCAAGAAGCGAGTATGGCCCAGTTGTGTGCCAATGATGAAGAGAAAGATTGCGAAGAAGCCGGACAAAGATATCAAAGTTTCTTGGCCAGGTTTGTGCATGCACAGCCCACTTGACATCTACCTAAGCAGATAAGATACTATCACTAATTAGGTTCCATATAAGCCAATAAATTGGATCCAATTTATTGGGGCAATTTCCTACCGTTCAGTGATTGCCTCGTTTCTTTTCACAACGTCCGCCATTCCTCTCTATACACGGGTTATTTTTGGTATAGGCCTAGCTTGTTTGCAGAATTCGAAGTTGGTTTGAAAGAAATCACACCAAAATACGCGCCTCTTCAAAATATCACAAGTTTCAAATCGTTGTATGACACCGACTGCGACCGAGATCAAGATGGCAAGCTGACTCGAGCTGAATTTATTGAGTGCATCATGACCTTTCGATTGGGTTTCATCCAATGGACCATCATGGGCGATTTTGGCAGAAAAGGACTGCTGCCAGCCAACGGTTAGCATTGCCTCCGCAAGTGGTCGCAATACGTAAATACATAAATTGTTTATCTTTATTCAATTACAGGAGCGTACAAAATGTTAGAGGGAATAAGGAAGAAGGGGGAGAGCGAGCCATTCACCGAGTGCGATGACAAATCTCCAGCTGCACTGGAACCGGCGGAAATCAATAAGAAACTCAAAGCCCAAGCTGCACCACCACCCACCACTCCAACAACTTCCACAGCCGCTACTACAGCTCCAACCACTACTACAACTACAATGTCAGCTACTACAACTCCAATCACCACCACTACAACAACAACAACTGCTACTACTACTACTACTGCACAGTCAGCCACGACTTCTCGAAGAAGTACAGTACAGATTTATGTACACATTTGTGGCAAAAAAGGGACAACGAACACTTTACTGAAATAAAAGTGGTTTTGACTTGGTAATACCTTGGTAACATTTTAGCTGGATGCGAGTTCACTGTCAGAATCAACAGTCCAACTCACAAATCGTTCAGACCGAACCCCTGCAGTGAACGCGACTGCAGTAAAAAGGACTGCGTCTGCAAAATTGGCAATGGCCGTAACTTCTTCATAAGGGTATGTAGTGTAGCATATGCATTGTGTACGTATTACATACAACAGCGAACCGTTCCGATCCGCGAATTTTATGTTTAGGCTCGAAGTTTCCTTAACTGCAGCAAGCGCTTCAAATACGCCATTGTCAACTCATCTCAAACGTGTCGAAAGAAAGATATAGGTGTTGGGACTCGCGCCTATTGCCACGGAACTTCGTTGAAGATCAGATCAATGAGAGGCGTCAGAAGAATTGGATGCGATTGCTAATGAGCAGCCGAGCGCCTTTGAGGTAATAGCTTTTCGAATGAGCTATCGCTCGACGCTGTAGCTGAAAAGCTGAAGGAATGTACATATACCTACATGAGACAGACAGCCAGATAGCTCTCCTATATACGTTTTAGTGGATGCCATCACATGAATGTACTTCGCAAACAAACATACTTCGAATCTTGCTAGCTGAACCTCATGGCACGTCACCCATAATTTATTATCAGAAGCGACACAAACTAATTCTAACTTTGTACAGTCGAGTGCAAGTGTAGTACATCGGTAATTCACTCGAGCTATCGTGGTTTTCTCCAAGCAAGTAGGTACCAAGGAAAAACCACCGTAAACGATGACTCTTTTGATGCAAATTCCGACGGCAATGCAGCAGATATCCCTTTATCTGTCATAGGATTTTGGGGGTAGATATCGTCACGATTTATCCGCATATTTTTGTTTTTCGATCGTCATATTTTTGTTTTTCGATCGTCATATTCTAAATCTTTTTTGAGCCCAAAAAGTCGTCATATCTATGTAACTGATCGCGGTAACTGTTTTTCGAAATGTTCGAAAACACAAAATATGACGATCGAAAAATAAAAATATGCGGACTAAAAAAAATCGTAAATATGTGGATTTTCATCATACACTTCCATAGAAGTGTTTTGACAGATAAAGGGATATGGACGCCTTGCAGTCATCGAATAGAGTACCATTTGGAAACTGTTTCAGATAGTTGCGCCGCGAGCTCCACGTGTCCATGTAGCCAAAAAATTCGTCCAGCTTATACGGCAATGAAGTGACCAAGCTGGGATCATCACTGAGGAAAAATATTAGTCATTCATTATCACACAGGCTACTACGTAGGCAGCTGGTCAATACCCATTCTCCGTTCCCATTGCATAAAATAAATAAGCAGTGTCACATACATACCGTATTTTTGGGTGTATAGCCCCATGAGCCTCGGATGAGGGTATACAAAAATTGAGAGGTCCAATGGGGGGGTTATACACTATAGGGGGGGGGGATATACAATGGGTGGGATATACATAGGAAAAAATTTATGTTTATGAGAGGTGTGTAGAGTAGAGGCATGTTTTTTAGGTCAAAAGTATGTGTTTTAGGGCATAATCGCGGTTAAAACAGCGTTATTCTAGTACAAGACATGCTCAGCTAAGCCTACAGACATAGCAGCATGGTGTAGGAGTAGCTATAGCTAGCATAGGACCAGCTACATAGGTAGGTCAGGTACATGGGGGGTTATACACCAGGGGGATATACAAAGGACAAAATTTATGTTTTGCCAATGGGGGTTATACACTAGGGGGGATATACAATAGGGGGGATATACACCCAAAAATACGGTACACAGGTAGGTACACGGCATATTATGTATGAAGGTATGTAGGAATTTACGTACCGCAGGCTCAACCTTTCCCAGCCCTCCGGTTCAGCGAAATCTCTGAACTCAGAATCGAGAATCTTGCGCGGATAGTCCCAGAAATCGTTGCTGATCAGGTAGTCATAAAACTAGAAGCAAATAATCTCAACACACTTCCAAAATTCCAGCTTCGTATCAGTCGCATGCATGCAGCGAAGCGTGTGGACAAACTTCTGGAGCGATTGCCGCTCACATACGATGTACGTATCCTACTGTTGTACCTACATACATACAGCACCGCTTCCAGTACATAACCGGTACTGACGTGGTGCATACGTATTGTACCTCTCGCAATATCCTTGAAGCCTTTTCTCCATGCAATTCATAAGGCGCGGGCAGTGACAACGTACAGAGTTTGTAGTTGGCAATGGCAAACACCCCTCCAGGTTTAAGAATGCGTTCGCAATCACGCAGCAGGTGAGCCAGGTCCATCCAATGAGCACTTTGCACACAGGTGACCAGTTCAACACTGGCGTTGGCAAATGGCAGTTGGGTGTCAG
>JASAMW010004355.1:0-48477 GCA_030247985.1 Epsilonema sp. ZAB3_2 | reverse complement strand
AGTACGTAACATCCCGCCCGCCAAGCAGGCGCCCTCGCCGTCCACTACTGGACACTCCTGGTCCGAGGCATTTTGATCAAGGTGTCTGCCCAACACCTCCTGACGGCTTCGGGTTCCTTTTCCGTCGGTCCTCCATGTGACGTGCCGCGTTCCGTATGACGATAGCCGGGCCCCGAAAGGGGGGAGGGGAATAGGCGATCCGAAGAACGGAATACAACCCGTTACCCCTCGACACAGCTAGCGGACTTAGGCAACCCCACCAAGGACAGGTCCAGGGGACTTTTGCCTAAACTCGCCTTACATACCTAGAACTGGTTTACAAACACTACTACTGGCCTCGGACGCTATTGCCATACGTACGCAGTACGTAACAGAGTTATGAGTGAATCTGCGCGCTTTAGTACTGAAATATCGATTATCGATCAATTATGGGCGATCGGCTGATCAATCGAAAATCGAAGGGCTTCTTGCGGGCCTTGGGGTCATAAGCTTTCGATGAGCCATTGGCCGACGTTGTAGCTGCAAAACTGAGCAGTTTATCGCATCACACACAGACACACACACACACATCAGCCCCATTTGTTAGTAGAAGCTGTAACCTCTAAAATGCTTATAACTTCTGAACAAATGTACGAATTTCAACCCGATTTTTTTAGTAGAAACTTGAACACATACCTGACGCGCATTCAAAATTTCATTGGTGGGTCTTAAGTACGAAGGGAATTATGAAGCCTCAAACATTGGGGGTCAAAATCGGCAGTGCCATGAAAAGCGCACAAATTTTCAAAGTCCATACGCAAGGAGGTATGCTTTCCATCCACTGCATTCAAGTATCCATTCGGACTTCTGCAGCATACAATGTCAAACCAACCATAAAGGGAATATTGCCGCCATCCCTATGAACATGCTTGAAAAAGAGTTTTTTCTGCAGAGTTTTGATGACGGCTGCATAAGTGCTGGGGAACGAAGGCGGGCACATCGAAAATGGGACCTGAGAAGGCGTCGCTTGTTTTCTCATTAGTAGTTCATGTACGTTAATGAAATTTTGTATGCTTGTCAGGTATGCGTTCAAGTTTTTATTTAAAAAAAATTTGGTAAAAGTTTAGGCATTGGTTCAGAAGTTATAAGCATTTTAGAGGTTACAGCTTTCGTGAAACACCCGGTATTACACACAATCCGTACATATCGGTAGTATGGGGTAAACCCAGCCGGTTATATCGATGGGGTACACCCTGCCACCCACCCTGCACCCACGAATAACGAACTGCGTTCAATAGGGTACCGTGGGGTGAAGCCGACGACCTAGTACTGAAGACCGTTCTTTCTACGTGGGTGGCCGGGTTTACCACACAAATAAATAAAACCGGCCGAGTTTACCCCATGTTACCCTACCAGGCGGCCAAATTTACCCCAAGCCACCCCACTCCATACCTGCCTGCCTCTGAGATGACTGAATATGCTGATGTTGCGGGTTGTCGCCAAAATGCGACATTTCAATCGATCGAACACTTGAACAACGTCAACTGTCCATACGTCATCCAGTACAAGCAGCATGGTGGGATAGCGTTCGTACACAACCGCAGCCAAAGCTTCCACCGCCTCTTGTAACCCTCGAAATTGCTGAGGCGGCCTGGGAGAGACGACCTGAAAAAGAACAGAAATTAAACTTTAACAAATACCCCGAGGAGGCGTCATTGTTGGCAACACGAAGCAAGTTTGTTGTCCGTTTTTATATGGGTGTAGTCAGAACGGACAACAAACCGACAAGAACGTGTTGTCGGTTTGTTGTCCGTTTTTTTACCGTTGTTGTCCGAACCGACAACAACCATACAAAAACGGACAACAAAACGGAGAACAAATGAACGAGTTGTTGACAACAATGACGGCTCCTCGGAGTATGTGTTAACTCCTCCTCAATCGGCTCGTCACAGTGGTGAACCACTTGCGCAACCGACGCCAACTGACAAATGGGAATTGCGCAATCGACGCCAACCTGACGAGCCGATTGAGGAGGAGTTAAGCAAAACTATTGACCAGTTGCGCTAACACTTTTGGGTGGTCGGGAGGTGGACAGGCGACGGTATTTAGTGAAAGTTTAGATCGGTACTGACTGACTGTGGTCGTCGTTGTTTTTTGTCTTTTCTTCTATGTAGCAAGCTCATTTTCTGCTCCCAGATAAGACTGAACGACGTCGACATTCCCGTCAAAATCGATCTATACTGTTCACTGAATACTGCGGGGCCACCTCGCCACCACCCAAAGTCGTAGCGTACGTAATAGGTGATTAGCCATATGCACCAGCTAGCCTCTAGGCTTTCCACAAATAGGGTACAGTGGGGTAAACCGGCCATGGGGTAAACCCGGCCACCTATGTTTCAGAGCTGCATATCTCAGTAACCAATTGGACCGATTGAAACAAACATTATATCAATCGATTCTTTGAACTCTCCTTTTTCAAATGAGCTATTCGGTTCATCATTTGCTGAAACAACAAGTTCAAAAGAAGCTTAGGTGGCCGGGTTTACCCCACAGTACCCTTACTTACCATGCCACTGCTAGACAGTTTCTCCAATAGCGTACAGACTTCTGTCAAAATATTCTGCGTCAGTTTCAGGTATTGAATTTCTCCGAATTTGTCCCAAATCTTCGTATCCATCAGGCATTTTGTGACCAACGTAGTCTTACCGCATCCAGCCATACCATGCAGCACAACCCAGGCAGGTTCGAAGGGCCTGAGGTCGAATAAGGCCTGTTTTAGACCTTCCAATTGTCTAGGCCTATCCACAAAGCATAGGGGAAGGCCCGGGCAGCCAGGCATGCGGAGCATTCGTTGTCTGACCATTGCCTCATCAAATTTGGGAGCCTTTGACATGTGTTCTGCAGATGTTTGACCGTCAGGGTTTGTAGTGATGAGCAACTGTGCAAGTTGGTCCAATTTTTGGTCTTGTAGCGCGCAGAGCAATGGCTGTAACGATGGAGCTTTGCTGAGGTAGTAGGTACAAAATCGATCGGCCTTACCTATTCGGTCAGGCGGCTAAAAAAAGAGCGCAAAAAATGAGAAAAACAAGATTTCAGTGTGAATATCTTGTGAGATAAAACTGGAGGATTGATGGCTCATTCACATAGGAAGGAAATGCGCTCGGCGTACGCTCCACGCATCCATGCCTGTGGATGCAACGCGTATTGAGCCATGGACGCACCGAGCGTACGTCCGGCGCATGTTTCCGATATGTGAACGCGCCATGAATGTGTGAAGTTTGGCATCTCAGGTGACGAAAAAGTAATCACGAGTTGGTACGTGTACGTATTGCAGACGCAATAGGTCTTGCGCTACTCAGAAACAGGAACTTTCATCATCGATGCCATTATAAAGGTGAAATTATGGTCAATTCACATAGCAACGCGATCAGTAAATGCGCTACACACGCGGTGAGCAAACTCAGACGGTGAAATTGAAGTTTCAAAATAACGTGGAACATACAGTAGCGCTTCTCGTTGCAAATCTTGTATATTTTTACGCATTTTATATATACTTTCTAGCTCTGTAACCGCTACATAGCTAAAAAGTAAATAAAAATTGCATAAAATAAACAAGATTTGCAAGAAAAAGCGCTACTACGTGTTCCATAAATATTCCTAATACGACCTGACCCATTCACAACGTATATGTAACGCAATACTACATTACGCCAGCCAAATTTCGACAGGGTAAAGCGGGGCAATTCGGACCCAAAAAACCCTCGACGGAGCAACTGGTAAGAATTATCCCACTTTTCCCTGTTTTCCTTGCAGACCTAACCTCAAGAATTACTGCTGTATCGTCTTGTGTGAAAACACGAGCCGCTATCAGATGATAAATCACATCTCCAGGGTTCAAATCTTGCAGAAATTGGCGTCGAGCTTGCTGGAATGCCAATCGTTCCTCTGGGGGCCAATTCATCCTCCCTTCATACAGTGGCAGTGGATCTTATGGCGCGTTCACCAGACGTCCGTACGGACGTACGTCCGACGTATCTACATACATGAAGCATGTACTCCTAGATCGTCCGACGTATTTAGGAGTACACGATTCATGTATGTAGATACGTCGGACGTACGTCCGTACGGACGTCTGGTGAACGCGCCATTATGTGTGAGTGAAGCCTCTAAAATATAGGAATGAAAACTACATTTTGAAATTGTGAGAAAGGCATGCTAAAATGTTTTGAAATTAGAAAGAGAACAAATAAACCGGCGTGGATTGACCAATGGACCAATGTCCACAAACAAACAAAGGTTCAAAGGTGATTTTCTTTCTAGATGTCCATGTGCGTGAAAGTGTGAAATTTTATTTACAGCCCTAAAGAGATTTTGTTTCGATCAGAAAGGATGAATTTTTCCATGTTTTCAAACAAAATTTCGGGGTTTTCACACGTGCACAAACTTTCGCAAATGACAGAGAAACCTATTTGAATAAAAATTATCCTGAAAATCAACTGCTTTGGCCAAATTTCTAATTTATGAATAGATAAATTATGATTGTCTTCTTTAGTGCTAAAACTAAACTTCGTCTTCACGTTTCACGTACTACTGGACAGGACCAAGAACCACTAGAGTAGGAGGACTGGAAGGTGCTGTAGTTAGGTGTACGTGAGCTCAGTAAGAAAGATGCATGTTTTTACAGCTAAAGGCAACAACAAATACGCTGAAAACAGTTTTATAGGGTAATTTTACACGAGGAATTCATTTCTGACTCCAGATTTCTTCCAAAATCTTTACTTCAATGAGAAACCAGTATATCACACAGTCACTGTACTACTACTACTGATGCAACATCAGACCACAGATTATTTGTTTTTCAGCTTCTCATACATACAATGTACCAAACGATTTATCAGCAGTTCTCCTCTCTTCTATGGTCTTTACTTTGGCACATTAGATGAAAAACTTGGTCACCAAAGCCTTTCCAACTGATGACCAGTAAGGACAAAGATGCGATTTTATGAATAGGACACTATCCGGCTGCTCAGCTTTTTTACCTGTTCTATGATTTGACTATGAGTGCCAAGGATAGCCACATGCTTCTTCTGTGAGTCTGAGCTTCTTGTGTAACCTGCATGTCATGTCATTCTAAATTTTATTGTCATTCTTTCTTTATTTCTACCAACTGACTGGTTGTTTGCTTACATGGATAAGAAACGCTGCTTTATGTTCACTCTTGTCAGCCTAACCTCAGTTCTGCCATCAGCCCAGCATACCCATGGCGCGACAAAAACATTGGTTTTTAATTTTCTTACCATAAACAAGCATTATTATACCCTTTATGCTATACCCTCAACATTGTATCATATCCATAACCACGTACCTATGCAGTCAGTGCTCAGTAACTACCCAGCTCACTAGATGTTGCAAGGTCACTTCACTACAAAACTACCCACTGCATAGAGGTGGCTAGTTTGCTTCCCAGCATCTTGGCGTAGCTTCGTTGTAGCCAAAAATCCACTTCCCAATCTCACCACCCAGCTCTTTACCCACTATCCAATCTTACAACCCATAACCAGCAAATATTTCAGATGGAATTGTATTCTCCTATGCCTTGGCTGTAACATATATCCAGCTTTATCTTCCTCTCTTGTCCCTCTCTGGAGATATTGATGTGAATTTCGTCTTCGGTCCGGCAATTACTAATGTTCGCAATGTTTTTCTCGTAGTAAAAGCGGTAATTACAAAACCACGCAGTCAATACGGGACTGAACTAATGTATCAACGCTGGATGCGCTACCGTACACCTTCCAGTCCTCCTAAGCTCTAGTGGTTCTTGACAGGACACACACGTGCGTGAAGTTCACGTATTATTATAGAGTATTATCTCACCTGTCTCAGGGGCACAAATACGTACAAACAACACGTCGCGTGACTCATCAGCTGATCGATATCGATCCCCGATAAAAAAAAATCGGAAGTAAAAATCCAAATTTTCTATTTCTCCTTCCTTTCTTCCCTTATTAATCTCGTTTTTAGGCCTACATCCTACATCTTTTTGTCCCTGAGATCAGAAGAATTTTCTGGAGCTTTTTGACCAAAAAGACCCCCATCACAATCATGTCCAATCCTTTTGACGACGACGTCGACGTCAATAATCCTTTCAATTCCTCGCCATCTCGAAGCGCGGCCACGGCTACAGATCGCTACTCTTCAACCACTTCCTACACAAACCGCGCCAACAAGCAGCAGACGCCCGATGAAGCATGGAAGGAGTATGAAAGGCAAATCGAGGACGCCATGCAGAATTCCCTGGCGAGCACGAATCGAAGCATGGCCGCCCTTCAGGAGTCAGAAACTGTGGGAGTTGGAACTGCGGAGGTAATGCTGCGTTCACAAAACGCTCGGCGCACGTCCGATGTGCTACCATAGAGGCTGTGCGGACGTACACATACGTCGGACGTGTACGGAGTTCTTGTGAACGAGGCATAAGGAGAAAGTTTTACTGTATCATTTATGCCGCGTTCACATATACGGAGGTGCGCTCGGCGTACACCTGGCTACGCCTTTTCGTGTGTCGCGGAGCCACGGAAACGTCGAGCGTACGCGGAGCGCATGTCTGTGATGTATGTACTTCCGTAGTGGTTGTCCATGCAATTGCGTGTGAAGAGCCACGAAAACGTCGAGCGTACGCCTAGCCAGCGTATGTATCATCCGATGCGAATGCGCCATTCGTAATACCACATTCACAATGGAAAGAATGCGCTCGGCGTACGCGTACGGCCGGTGCTTCCGTCGGTCTACCCTCACCAGCGCGAATCCAGGTGAGCGCCTCTCAGGAGCGCGAAACCCAAAATAGCGCCATGAGGTGAGCGCGTCATCTCACTAGCGCGATTTGCATGTGCGCGCCTGGAAGTTTGCGCAACTCTCATTTGCGCGACACCTCGAAATAGCGATTTTATGTTTTCGCGACCCCCAAAGAGAGCGATTGTATGCTTTAGCGACACGCCAAAAGCGCGATTTTTTTTCGTAAGAATAACTTTTATTTTGAGCGAGAAAACAATTTGATTACTGGGTATTTATTGCTGCCATTGCAACTGTCTGTTATTTCGCATATTTCCTGACATGTACATTGTACATACTATGTACATCCATGTTTTTTGCTAAGGTTTCTCTTTGGCTAACTGGTTGCGAAACTGACGCCAACTGATACATGGAGGAGTTGTGCAACTGACGCCAACCAACATATGGGAGTTGTACAACCGACGTCAACCAGCATATGGAAATTGCGTAACCATGGCAATGGTTGTTGTTGGTTGCGCGCGAAACTCGCATATGTTGGTTGACGTTGGTTGCACAACTCCTCCATATATCGGTTGGCATCGGTTGTGCAACCAGTTGACCACAGAGACTTCGAATCCCGGGAGGAGTTAAGGCAAGGTTTCCGAGTCGTGTGAGAGTCTAACTATAGAAGGCTGGACACCCTCAAAATTTAGGACACCCTCAAAATTAAAATTTAGGAAGGAAATCACCTTTCGCGCTAATGAGATATGTGCAACTGGGACTTCGCGCTAATGGATATTAGCGGACATTTTTCGGCGCGCAAAGTACGTGTCGCGCTAATGAGAGAGCGCTCTTCTGGAAAACGCGAACATTTTGTGACGCGCTACTGACACTTCGCGCTTTTGATTTCGCGCTTCTGGGTGATGCGCAACTGCGATTCGCGCTAGTGAGAACACCCCCTTCCGTCCGTGGCGCCTGTCCAATGCCCATGCCATTGAGTGTGTAGAGTCAGGGCACGTCGAGCGTACGCCTGGCGCACGTCTCCGTTGTGAATGCGCTATAAACGCGCATGCGAATGGGTCATGCCGCGTTCACATATGCGTGGTGCATTCAACGCACATGTCTGTATTAGCCTACTTAGGCGTGTTGTATCCACCATATGCAGTAAGGGAATTGCTTGGTCGATGGTGACCCCGCGGCATTTAGTGAAAGTTTGGATCGCTGTCTGCGCGGTCGTCACGTCATGTTGTCAATTCCTCCTTTCACTCGCTCCTTTTCAGCTCCCAGATGATTGAACAAGGTCGACGACCCCGTAGACACCGATCCATACTTTCACTAAATGCCGCGGGGTCGCCATCGACCAACCCTATTCCCTTCCTGCATATGGTGGATAGTTTTAAAATAACGCTCTTTTTTATTCGCTTCACCTGTTTTTTTCAGGATCTTCTAGTACAAGGCGAGAAACTGCGCGCCGCGGACAAGAAGCTGGACGAGATTAACTCGACCACGGTGCAAACGCAGCGTCATCTGAACAACATCAAGAGCGTGTTTGGCGGCATCAAGAACTATTTCGGCAAAAACACCAAACTTCCCGCCGCCAATGCTAACCCTGCGTCGAAGAACGAGCCTCAGTCTGCTGCGAAGTTGGAGAATACGGTGGGAAAGCTAAAGACGGATACCAGTGGATTTTACGAAGCTCCGGAGGCGCAAAAAGGAGGGAAAACGGCGGGGGCGGGCCCAGGAACGGGGCGTACTTTGACGGATGAGAGCAGAGAGGCGATTAGAGGCACCAGATGGGAGGCGATGGATGACCAGATCGAAGATAATCTTGGTAATTACTAATTATTAAAAGTGGAGATTTCTACTCCTGACGGTGTAGCTCAGTTGTACTCTTCGGACGAAAAGCGAGATGAGTGGGTTCGAGTCCCACCCAGCGTCGTGTGTGTAGAAATTTCTTTATGGCCTAATTTATTGTTCGTTCATTCATTGCGAAAGGGCATGCTTTTTCTCCGTTGTACATTAGCTGTAAGGTTACTGGTGCGGTACCCATGCTTGAGTAGGGTACTCTGGGGTAAACCTGGCCATCCCTTTGAAGTTGCTGTTTCAGCAAATGATGAACCAAACAGCTTATTTGAAAGAGGAGAGCTCAAGGAACCGATTATTGATGTCATCTTTAGTCTCAATCGGTCCATACATCGCTGAAAGATAAGCACCCTGAAACTTGAAGGTGGCCGGATTTTTACATGGCCGGGTTTACCCCGTAATACTTACCCAATGTCTGAAGTAGTATTCTTTTTCCTTCAGATGCCATGAGCGCCAACCTACGTCGTT
Source organism: Epsilonema sp. ZAB3_2 (assembly GCA_030247985.1). NCBI lineage: Eukaryota > Metazoa > Nematoda > Chromadorea > Desmodorida > Epsilonematidae > Epsilonema > Epsilonema sp. ZAB3_2. The sequence continues at coordinate 39,402 of JASAMW010004355.1, read as the reverse complement.
TGCGCGGTTTGGGCACGGCACTAGGCGAAGAGGTTGATACCCAGAATCAACTGTTGGATCGACTAGCGGTGAAAGCGGACAAGACTGACACCCGAGTTCGGGATCAGGACAAACAAATGAAGAAAATACTCGGCCATAAACCCGCGAAGAAAACGAATGCTAAACAGCAGGATTTACCGGATTAGGGGGTAAAAATTTTATGGGGAAAAGTGTGGGGTAAACTGCGAGAGGGATATTTCGAAACAGGGGGAACCAAATGGACACTGGGTGGTAGCGTAACACTGCATTGGTCAGTTCAAACGTTTGGGTGTCCAGAAATACCCCTTGTCCGAAGTTACCCACTTGTCGCTTAAAATTTAAGGGGGATTGTGGGGTAATTTCGGACAAGAGGAGCCAAATGAACAATTGATACCTCTGCTTTGGTCAGCTCAAAAGTTTGGGAGTCCGGAATTTCCCCTTGTCCGAGGTTACCCCAGCTCGACTGTACTATCATGTCTGTCATACATAAAAGAAGGTACATATTCACGAGGTGAGTTGTTATTGAGTGTGGCAGCAAAGTTGCCACTTTTTGCAAATCGGCCTCAACCCTTTCAGTGTTACATAGGTATGGCCAGCCGAAACGACTAATTTTTTTCGTTTGTGTTGTGGAAGCAGCCTTGGGCTAACTCGTGACTTTGATGTTGTGGCTGGCTAATAAGAAAGGGTTGGGGCGATCTGGAAAGAAAAAGGGACGACCTTGCGACGGCCACGCTCGTTGACAACTCAACTCGTGGATAGGACATGACACAATTTGGGGCTCGTTATTATAGTTATATGTTACCTACCAGGAAAGGATATTTCACTCAAACTCAATCGCTAATCCTCTGTCGTGTTGTAGTATGGTGTAAAGGGTAAGGCAAGGAAATATTTTCCTGTGAGTTTGCCTCAAGCTCTCACAAAAGTCGTACACCCTGGGTCGGTGTGGACAGTTTGAAAAAATCTGGGCGCTGTCTAAGCGCCGCGTGCAAAGTGCGGCGCGCTGCGAAATGCGCGCAAATTTATACTCCGCTTCTTTCGCAGTTGTCTACGCGCGCGCGCGCGCGCCGCACTTTGCACGCGGCGCATAGACAGCGCCCGGATTTGTTCAAACTGTCCACACCGACCCAGGGTGTACGACTTTTGTGGGAGCTTCGTGGTTTGCCTCTGTGATGAGATTCTTTCGCTTTGTGTTACTACTAGTGTGCAGGTTACCCGGAGGTGTACATACGTTCGTACAATGTACATATGCATGCATGCTTCAGAGTTGGCTTCATGTACTCGAGTCTGGAGGATAGCCCACGCAGTATTTTATTGAAAACGGTACAAAAGCAAGACTGTCATTTTTGTAATCACATGTAATGACAAGCGTAGGTTTATTTTGTGTACATACATCTAGAGTAATACACACCTGCGGTATCATTATTATTTTACAGTACATACATATATTCCTATTTTACGTCAACAGTCACTCTAGGTGTACGTCAATAAGTACACCAACGTAATTTCATGATAACAAACTATTCATTTCTATATTACCGTATCATATGACACTGTCATCGCCATGCATTTATCATTGATTACACTTCCACACTGCATCATATGTGCTCGAAAAAGTTGCAAAATGTTTTGTGCAACAATATAGGCCTGTAAATGCATATTATTACTGACATTATTCCTGTGCATAAAATACTGCATTCAAACTTTGCACACTGACAAGAAAAGCAAGCAAAACAACAAATAGCACAAAGTTGAAAGACGAGTTTTTTGGGGACAGTTAACTTTTCGGAATTTGGTGCGGAAAACACTGACTACTATTTCAACAAAATGCCAAAGTACCAAACGGCTAACCTACTTTTGCTATGACTGACTGAACGCATTATTACACTCCAAAACGACTACGTAAGTAGGGTGAGATACTGAGATCACACATAATATGCACATTCAGCCCCCTGAGCTTTTCATAAACTAAAACCGCAAGCAAACACAAATCTCATTCATTTGGCTTCTTGCACTCCTTATTTGACTTTCGCAATGCACTACGTACAAAAGGGGCCATTTGTGCCACGAACCCTATTGGTCTCTTCTCAATACTATTGCCATCATTTTCATGCGATCTTGCACCGAAGATGGGAGGCAATACGCAAGTTGCATCCCCACTTTTCCATACTTCTGTATCCCCAGATAACGACGATAATCTTTTAAGACCACCACGTTGTCTTACGGTATTTCCAGCTGTTGATGCACATTGCTTCATTATTACAGGTGGCTGTTGCAGCATAGAGTCTGGTCCACTTAGACTGATACTCCTTCTAGGGAGAGATCGGGTTGTTGTAAAAGTTGGTCGCCATACAAAGCCTGATGAAGGTGTGCTACGGGTCAGTGAACAAGAAGTAGGGTTAGCACTGTTGCTTGTTGCAGGTCTAGCAGTGGGGTGTTTTGTGAGCTGCAGCTGAAAAATAGGATGTAACTTTATGCAGAGATGGGGCATAAAAGTAGGAAAGAGAAATGGATAATAACACGCAGGTCAAAATACAGGCCTACATACAATGAAACGGAGTATGTTGTAGGGTTTGTTTGTTGTAGGGTACTATGGGGTAAATCCGGCCACCTATGCTCCTTTGAACTTTCTGTTTCAGCAAATGGTGGACCAAATAGCATATTTGAAAGAGTAGAGTTCAAGGAATCGATTGATATTGACATTTGTCTCATTCGGACCATTGGTTGGTTGCTGAGATATGCAGCCCTGAAACTTGCAGGTGGCCGGATTTCCCAATGACCGGGTATACCCCAAGGTACCCTAATGTACCTGAGCTGCAAGATGACTGATTTGCTCTGTTTTCTCTTGCAATTCTTGAGAGAGAATCTGTAGATTGCGTCGGTTTCGTTGAGTTTCGTCAAAGTGAGAAGCTGACACTTGTTGCAACTTGAACTGCAGAACATCAATTGCCCGCTTTTGTTCTGCATTTTCTTCTTTCAACAAATTGAGCTCGGCTTGATTTTGTTGTAGATTACCAGTGACGATGGCAGATACCTCTACAAATAATCGACATTATTTACACATTTTTGTCGACCAAATTTTCCATGCAACTTACACTTGCAATGAAATTTTATCATTGGCAGCGAAAAAGAGGACATGCCTGTACGTTTTTTGCAATGAAAATACTCTACAAATGTTCATTCTACACAGAAACATCTACAAACCTCGACATCTCGTTTGTAAACTTCCAATTTCTTGGTGTAGAGCAGCCAGCATTCTTCGATGTTCTCTTTGCAAAAACAGCATTTGATTTCTCTCTCGTTCCCTCCACAGTTCATCTCTTTGAGTCAATAATTCCGCCACTTCTGCTGCAGAGAACCACGAATTTTGTGTAGAATTTCGGGGGCTGAATTCCGGCGAAGGCAGAATTCTGCCGGATTCTGCATTCGGTACTTGAGTTGAGGCGAAAAGACGGAATATTTGGTCTGAATCAGGCGGTTCTTCAGGTGAATTCAATCGATTATCCAGAGTTTCTTGAAAAACAGCTGTTGCAGCCATGTTTTTATGACATGATTGATTTATTGTGCACTTTGTCAGAGAAATAATACGTTTGATTTCGTGCACATGAATTTATTTGCCGGAAATGTTGCGGATATCCGCTCGATCTCGATCCAACAACATCCAAGAAAGTAGCAGAGGGGTGCCAGACTCACCAATGAAGAGAAATGGACAAACTTTGGCAATTTCAAATGTCTGAAACCGGTTATTTGTTTCAAAAAATGCGGCTTAAATGACCTTGCAGGGGTGGCAGACTGGCTATAACGAAAACACGGCGACGCAGACGCAGCCACGCAGGCGAAAACAACGCAGGCGACGACACAGCGTAAGTTGTCGTGCTGCGAACTTTTGAATAGAAGAGATCGGCATTAGAGAAGAGAGGGTAATAACTAATACTCAACCGTTTTCATATCGTCGTTTTCGTTCCTTTCCTCCTCTCTCTTCGGTACTAACTAATACACAACCAAAACAACCAACGTGGACTTCCTCAAAATTAGCTCTGCCTAAACGACACACTATTGCGCGTGTGAAGATTTATGATCAATCAATGTACCCTTATCAATATTGTGGGGTAGCATGGGGACAGTTGGTCCAACACTTGCAGTAGTGTAGTCTGTGACCATAAAAATGGAAAACTTCCACTGTAATAGGCGTTCAAACAAAATAGCATGAATTCGCATGGAAAATATAGATGCAATTCAAGGAATTTGAAGTTATTGGGCGCTGGGTACAGGGAGCTGGGTGGTGAACAGTAATATTCATTATGCGAGGGGCATGGGTTGACTTCGGCTTAGGCTGAGGCTTAGGCTTTGGCTTAGGTATTGGATGAAGAGGGGTAGGCCTCAGCCTAAGCCTTAGCCTAAGTCTGCCCATGCGCCTATTGCAAGCGCTGGCTCAAATATTTTTGTGCTACCCTGCCCATTTATTGCTTCGACAATGTCTGTTGCGGCACTTTGTGTGTTCGGAATTTAGGCGGATCCTATTTTTCAAGAACGGTTGCGTTTTGGTTGTTCGTTGTTTTAGTTGCGTATTAGTTATTACCCTCTTTCCAATGATGATCTCTTGTATTCAAAAGTTCGCAGCACGACAGCTTACGCTGTGTCGTCGCCTGCGTTGTTTTCGCCTGCGTGGCTGCGTCTGCGTCGCCGTGTTTTCGTTTTAGCCGGCAGACTCGCATTTAGAAATTTCGCCGGTGCAAGTGAGACGCCATTCCGATGCTGACGTTTTCATTGCTTCGTCGCTTTTTGTATTAGAAAATGGAAAATGAAAAAATATATTTTCGGATTTATTTTAGATGTTTGTTTAGACATTCTGCTTCAAGTGTTATTCAACAATAAGTCCGCAATACATCCTCATGAATTCTCTGAAAGTCATGTGCCTACACAGTCTCAAACAATATCTGCCATTTTTGCGCAAAATGGGCCTACCCAAATTTTGTTTTCAAAAGTCTCACATTGCTGATTGTGCTTCCACCTCATATCTACTGCTCAATGTCAAACAGATTACCTCATCTTTTGGTGCATATCTGGATAAATATGTGGAATGCAAGGTAGGCCTACTGTATGATATTAAATTCCTTGTTCTTGTCAAATTGCATACTGTTTTGGTCGCATGTGGGCCTTATGTGTGATGTCGATGTGATGCATTGTTTCAGGGCTGGATAAGTTCCATAAGAGATGGGAAAGGCATGGTTTTCATGCACATGACTGACGGTCTTTCGAAACATATGCTGCATGCAGTTGCAATGGGTACAGAATTGCAGCAAGAGTTCAAAAAGTGCGTACTTATAGTCTGGCCAGAGAGAGTTTGCCATGGGACTCAAGTCGTCCTGCGTAGTTTACGTGTACTTCTGCTAAATAGGAGTACACGAAGCAGGGACAGAAATCCGCATTTGTGAATCTATTTTACGCAACGCGCCTTGAATGCCATGGCAAACTCCTGCTGGTCAGACTATAGTTTCCTTACGTATGTAAAAATGCATGTTGCAATGCATAGTGTCATACCATTGTTTGATAAGGTGAATTTTTGAGGAATTTTTGCAGGCAAAACATTTCCATTGGTTCGGCTGTGATGGTGCGAGGCCAAATTGTGTGCAGTCCTGGCACTGGACAAGTCTATGAGCTGGCAGTTCAGAGCATTGAATGCGTTGGAAGCATGAACGTTGATGTAAGAAGGTAAAAATATCCAACGAAATAAGCCAAAACTTTGCTAATAGCTGGTTCACATAGCCACGAAGAGCGCAGATGAAGAAAATGGGCTCCGATGATTGTCTTGCGCGACATGAACTAGCTATTACTACCATCTGTCTGGACCACTTGCGCTAAGAATGATGGGTGGTCACAAACTGACCCCTCTCTTCTCTGTTACACTTTTTTCAGTACACTTTTCTGATGGTAAGGCGGAAGTGAAAATTTGCACTGGAAAAGTGTAATACTCAGCTCGTGACCACCCCTAATTATTAGCGCAACTGGTCCATACGCATACTATTCGATGACCTTGCTGTAGGGTGCTGTGGGGTAAATCAGGCTATGGGGTAAACCCGGCCACCAAGCTCCTGTGACCTTGCTTTTTCGGCAAATGATGAACCGAATACCTCATTTGAAAGAGGAGTTCGAGGAATCGTTGGTATAATTGTTGTCTCCATCGGTTCATTTGCTGTTGAGATATACAGCCCTGAAGTTGAAGTGGCCGGATTTTTCCATGGCCGGAGTTACCCCATGCTATCCAGCATCAGTCATTCCAATGATGAGAATCCAATCTGACACCTCTTATGTTAGTGCGATCATAAGATCGTACGATGAATACAACATAGAACGGATATCTGAGGAATGCAACCAGAGGCGTTTTATGGCTGATTCACATGATGGCGCGTTCACCAGACGTCCCGACGTATCTGTATGCATGAATCATGAACTCCTGTCCTGATACATCAGATCTAGGAGTACGTTGCTCATGTATATAGAAACGTCGGACGTACGTCCGTACGGACGTCTAGTGAACGCGCCATGAAGGAATGCACTTAGCGTATCCATGGCTGATCATGCCTTTTCATATGTCGAGACATGAACACGCCCAGCGTACGCCCAGCGCATGTCTCTTCAATGTGAATGGGCCATTATTAGGTGCTATTGCCCCTATGTTTCTTTATGTTTCGCTAGGATAACCCTATCAAGCCCAGAACTCACTTCGCCCCAAATATTTTACGTCAGCATCCGCAATTGAGGCCGAAAACCAGAAATTTCTCGGCGTTTCTACGCGTTCAGTCAAGTGCGGTGAAATTCATTCACGAATATTTCCAGGTACCAGTAGGGTACTGTGTGGGGTAAACCCGGACACCTAAGCTTTTCTGAACTTGCCGCTTCAGCAAATGATGAATATGGTAGCTCATTTGAAAGAGGAGAGTTCAAGGAATCGATTGGTAGAATACTTGTCTCGATCGGTCGATTTGTCGCTGAGATATACAGCCCTAAAACTAGGTGGCCGGATTTGCCCATGGCCCGGTTTACCCCGCAGTGCCCTATTTATTTTTTCAGTCAAATTAGCACGTAGCTTACAGCGTTGTATGCATTTCACGCGAAAATAAAATCAATGAAAAATGAATCTTCACATTTATGGGTCGCCATTTTTTTCATTTTTAGGCTCAAGACTTCCTACTGATTCAAACTCCTTGCATCACTTCCAATGACTGCGAAGGGGCAGGAGAAGCATTTTCAGTTGCCGCGGTAATAATTTTCCGTATTCGCCACTTGCGCTAAGACTTCTCGTCCGGGTGGGGGGGGGGGGGGGGGGGGGGGGGGGAAAAATTGGCGTATTTTTTCTAGCCATCCGAAAATGGTCAATTCAGCGAGCAAAACTCCTCAAATCTTGAACAGGAAAATGAAGATAGCAGTGATGAAACAATGGAAGGGGAAAGGACTGAAGAAAATTCGTTCTTCTTCGGCAAACCCGTGTACTTGACGGTATCAGGACAATTGCACTTGGAAGCAATGGCGAGGTAAAATGAAATGTGGTACTGTGGGCTAAATCCGGCCACCTACGCTCCTTTCAACTTGCTGTTTCAGCAAAATGATGAACCAAGTAGCTCACTTGAAAGAGGAAAGTTGAAATGAATCGATTGGTGGTCTATTTGTCTCCATCGGTCCAGTGGTTGCTGAGATACGCCACGCAGTCGTTATGAAATGCACAAAACTCGGGCTATCGTATTATCATCCCATCCCAACTAAGTCCCATCAGCTTAGCTGCATGCTATGGCATTGCACTCATCTCCATGTGTATTTTGAGCACTGTATTGATTCGCAAATGTTACTTTTCGTGTTTTATTTATTTTTTCAGTGCAATCTCGAAAGTTTACTGCTTCGGCCCAGCGTTTCGAGCTGAGAAATCGCTTACCAGACATCATATGGCTGAATTTCATATGCTGGAAGCAGAGTTGGCCTTTGTATCAAGTTTAGAAACACTACTTGAGGTGCGTAATAGATACGTATTGATTCATTTACATGGTTATGCAATGCACTCTTGATCCTTGCGTTTATTCGCTACTTGCGCTAAGAATTATAGGTGGTAGCGAGCTGACCTCTCTTTTTCAGTCCGTTTTTGATCGGTGACCCCCGTCAGAACCGATCGAAACGAACTGAAAACAGTGGGCACCCATGATTCTTAGCGCAAGTAGCCGATAAGGATACGCTAAATTGTGTTTTTTGCTCCTGTAGTGTGTGGAAGCGTTCGTTCGATCTCTATCTGGTCATTTGGTGGAAAATTTTGGCGACGAATTGGAAACACTGCGTCGGTACCATTGTCCCGAGAAAAAAGTGAGGGAAATGATAATTCTCAGCCAATAAAACGGCCTCATGTTTACTGTAAACGGGGATATTTTCGGAGTTTCCTATCATATGTAAAACATGCCCCAGTATGTCGGTCACAAGTTTTCTCCGAAAATTTAAATTACCTTAGGTCCGAAATGTTTGAAAAAGCATTCTGTTCAAAAATAGACCTTCCGAAAATATCACCGTTTACAGTAGTACGAGCGCTGCCTAGTCTCAGCGTCGCAAAGTAATGTTTATTTTTACCTCAGGAGCTACCTCTCGTCAATCTGTGCAAATCAACGCAATGCTTCGAAGTCATCGAATATTCGGAAGCAATTTCCATTCTACAGCAACATTCAAGCTCATTGACTGTGCCTCCATTGGCAACACAACGAGGTTTATCCAAGGAACACGAACTGTTCTTGGTGCGGCACTGCAACGATAGACCGGTTTTCATTGTGAACTTCCCAACTGACCAGAAACCATTCTACATGAAGCGGACTGAAGATGAGGTCAAGGTTAGAAATTATTATGGATTCTTGCTCTACTAATTTTAAAGTCATTTCTTGGGTACGGATTGGCCACTGTACCAAGAGTGTATTTTAATAAAAGAGTGTATGCGTAACCAATACTGAATATGCCTGCCAACTCCATTCATTGGTGATCACGCGTGAGCACGAAAAAAAGAAGCTCCAGTACTGAAGGTGATCACGCGTGAGCACTTATGACTTCATAAATGCTCACGCGTGATCACCTATGCTCACGTGAGATCACCTTCAGTACTGAGCTTCTTTTTTTCGTGCTCACGCGTGATCACCAATGAATGGAGTTGGCAGGCATATTCAGTATCGGTTAAAAGCAATGACGAAGTATGGACGAGATGTGTTCTTGGTATACGTATGGTACTCTTTTTGGCTGGTTTACAATAAAAGTTTTGTCCTAAGAAAGAATTCATATAATTTACTGTATTTTGTAGGCGGAATGCTTTGACCTTTTGGGCTCAGGTGTGGGCGAATTATGCGGTGGCAGTTTGCGTGAAAATTCGTACGAAAAACTTGAATCGAGATTGCTTCAGTTGAAACTTCGCGACCAGTTACAATGGTACGTAGGTAAATGGTTACACTTTTACCTACAAAGGAAAGGCTCACACTAAAGTACGCTACACACGTGGTTTGAGTAAAATCATGGTAAGCCAAGGTAAATTCACACTTCACAGTGATTTTATTTTACCATGATTTTACTCGAACCACGTGTGTAGCGTCGAGTTTTGTTTTGTGTTTCGATCGTTCTTATTTGCTCCAACGCGCGAAATTTTTTCATGCTCAGCTGAGTGGTGAGTTGAAACTCACGAAAAATTCACCGTTGTCCCTATGCTTCAACGAATACATATGTACAATGAACTCACCGTTCGTTTTCTGACGGCGTGTATAGCGCACTATTGAACTTTGTTTATAGATTCTTGGTACAAACCCGTACACTCTTTTGTTTTGCAGGTATTTGGATCTGAGAAAGTTCGGCCTACCTCCAATGGGAGGATTTGGCATAGGGTTTGAGCGATTGCTACAAAGTCTTCTTGTAATACGAAACATCAAAGACTGTACACCGTTTCCCAGATGGTACAAGCATAGTTTTCTGTGACTGCAAGAAAGAGAAAATAAAATTTATGCGTTATTCTTGAATCATCGCTGTCAATCTCATTTCGCCAGTACCATTTCATACCGTGAGCAGGAGTACATAAAGCATTCAAGAATCACAAATACGAACATGTATGTAGAGATACGGAGTAAGTTTACATACAGCACGTAAAGTACTATTTTAGAGGAAAGTAGATTGGTACCTATAAATATCTATCCTATCCAAAAGAGAGAAAGAGTGTCAAAAAATATACTTTTGGCATCGATAAAACAAATCACAGAAACTTCGCCAGGAAAAACAGAAAACGTTCTGAATTATTGAACGCACTCCGATGCATTTCAGAGCATTTGTTACGTACGTATTGTTCAAAAAAGCCGCAAAGTTTGTACGGGAAAGTCCAGGACAAAATATGAATCAGTTTGTGCGAAAAGATACATAAAAATAGGATGCTGTGGGGTAAACGCGGCCTTGGGAAAATCCGGCTACCTTAGTTTCAGGGCTGCATATCTCAGCAAATCAAGTCAACGTACCGATTGAGATTTATGCTGAAACAACAAGTCCAAAGAGGAGCTTAGGTGGCCGAGTTTACCCAACGGCCGGATTTACCCCACAGCACCCTACAAATTGAATATCATCAGTCAGAATCTTGCTTCTTCGGTTTGTCAGGTATCAGTTCTTTTATCGGTACCAAGGACAGCAACATGAAGTGACGTTCGTACGCCTTGGAGTTGCGAAACATCACGTCCGTTCCGTGCAAACGGTCCAGTACACCCAAAACGCCGTAGTTTTGGTTGAACCTGGAAAAGAGCATCGCACGGTGTAGTGGGATGACGTAAACTCGAAAGTTTGATGTTTCATAAATATCGGGATCCCTCTACCGCATACAAGAAAAGCGAGCAGTTGTGCTGTTTTATTGCTTGCTACAGTCCAACTGTTATGTTAGGACTGGTCACCAGAATAAGATTGATGTGATGGCACATTCACATTGAAGATATGCAGCGGGCGCACGCCCTATGCATGCATGTATACATAGCTGAGCGCAGTTTGCTCCAATGTGAATGGGCAGTTTGGATGTCAGCAATTTTCCCCTCCTAAATTACCCCACACGAACCTTATAGGGCTTATGGTTCGATTCACACTGGCCAGGAAATGCGCTCCGCATATTCCCCCGGCGCATCCATGGCTGTCCATGCTTTTTACATACGTCCGAACCATGGATACGTCGAGCGTACGCATAGCGCACGTCTCCAATGTGAATGGGCCTTTACCCCACAATCTAGTGTGTGACGTGCCGCGTTCCGTGTGGCGATAGCCGGGCCCGAAAAGGGGAGAAATCGGACGGAACGGAAATCGAACCCGCTACCCTCGATCACACTCACAGCTGTTGACTTAGGCACACCACCCCGTGCTGGCCCAGAGACAGATGGCTAAACTCGCCTTACATACCTAGAACCAGTTTACGTACGTACACTACTGGCCTCGGACGCTATTGCCATACGTACGCAGTGCGTAACACTTGCTTCCAGTCCAGTAGATGGGGTGTAGGGCTTCAGTCATGATCCACCCCGATCTGCGCAGGCCGAATTGAATTTCTACCCATTGCAGAAACGTAACACTTTTGCTTACTTCAAATGGTGATAATCGTGAGCCTCCGGTGACGGGAAGAACGGCAGATGGTAGCCGGAATGCGCGACGGTGGTGGAGAACAGCGCCAGCATGAACCAGAGCCAGGCGGTTGCCACGTGCGTACCGCACAGGACGGGACCCAGCATGGGCGGGACCAGATTCGAGAACACGTGCTCCAACGGGTGCGCGTACACCGACACCAACCCAATAGGCGACGTCCACTCGTGGTGCACCTTGTGAATGTGCTTGTAGACGCGCGGGTGATGCAGTAATCTGTAGGGAATGAGGGCGGAGTCACATAGAGAACGTTAGTTACGCATGCATGCAGGTATGGGGACCAGTTGCGCTAACACTTTTGGGGTGGTCGGGAGGTGCGCCTTGTGAATGTAAGACTGAACGACGTCGATGTCCCCGACAAAACCGATAGGTCCAGAAAAGTTCCAGCGCAACTGGTCAATAATTCCCAAACCGAACGAGGCCAGGGTTTTTGGCGATTTGGGGTAAAACAGGCCAAATGCGACCGTTCATGTCAACTTCTCATGCGTTGATCGCACAGTCTAACCAAGGCAGTAGAATTTCCCCATTTGACCCGGTTGCAACAATCAAGCAGCGAAAATTAGGTACCTGTGACTGTAGTAGAATGCAATTTCTTCCACCCAAATCATGAGAAAGAGCTCCCAAACAACCCAGGGAAAAGTTGGCAACTCTTTCGAAAAACTGCATCCTCTCCAATGCATGAGATGATTGGTGAACAACACGAATGGTATGCCGATGACTGTTTGGTTGAAAAGAACGCGTCGAAACGCCTGCCAGACTTTCTTCGGATCTGCCTGAAACATAAAATTCACGAGTTTACAAGTTTTTTTATAAACGCGGTCGAAGTAGATCTACCAACTACAATACGCTTGGCTCAGTTTACTTTATGGAAAATTTGAAACACCAGTGGCCCTTTGCAGCTTCGCAGCAGTAAAGGGGACAATCTCTATGCATCTGGCAACCCGTTTGCAAATCTGGCAACCCTTTTGCAGATCTGGCAACCCTGTTGTAGATCATGATCTGTCAACTTATTATGGATCTGGCAACCATTTTGGGTAGTTGGCTAAAAGTTGCATATCTGGCAACCCTATCGCAGAGTTGGCAACCCTATGATTGCAGATCTGGCAACCCCTTTTTCCGCATAGATCTGACAATCTTGCACAGCATCAGTCGAAAATGGTGCATGTAGCAACCCTTTTGCAGGTCTGGCAGCCCTTTTGCGCATTTAGCAATCTGGCAACCCTTTGCAGATCTGGCAACCCTTTAGCGCATCTCGCGTTTTATTCCCGTGTGCATTTTCGGGCGTGACCATTTGCTAACGCTGCTTGAAAAGCTGCGTCGTTTGGTTTCTGCGGCATTTAGTACTAAAATATCGATTATCGATCGATTATTGGTGATCGGTTGATCATATCACAAATCGAAGGCCTTCCTGGCGTCCTCGAGGGCATAAGCTCTTTGAAGAGCCCTAGATGGACGCTGTAGCTGCAAAATTGAGTGAGTGTGAGCGAATCTGCGCGCTTTTAGTACTAAAATATCGATTATCGATCGATTATTGGTGATCGGCTGATCAAATCAAAAATCGAAGGGCTTCCTGGCGCCCTTGGGCTTATAAGCTTTCGAATGAGCCATTACTCGACGCTGTAGCTGCAAAACTGAGCGAGTTTATCGCATCACAGACACACACACACACGCACGCACGCACGCACGCACGCACGCACGCACGCACGCACGCACGCACGCACGCACGCACGCACGCACGCACGCACGCACGCACGCACGCACGCACGCACGCACGCACGCACGCACGCACGCACGCACGCACGCACGCACGCACGCACGCACGCACGCACGCACGCACGCACGCACGCACGCACGCACGCACGCACGCACGCACGCACGCACGCACGCACGCACGCACGCACGCACGCACGCACGCACGCACGCACGCACGCACACACACACACACACACACACACACACACACACACACACACACACACACACACACACACACACACACACACACACACACACACACACACACACACACACACACAGACAGACATCAGCCCTATTTGTTAAAGTCGTCCCAGCCGCGTTCTGCCGTGTGTTATAAATATCTCCGGATCCAGCCATCGTAGAGCAAAGCGGTTAAAAATCTCTCGATAACTTTTAGCGGGATTGAAAATAAAAAAACCGCATGCGTCTACGTGCCCTCTGTGTCGAGAAATCGCCAAATTCCTTAAGTATGAAAAATGTCCACTTTTTTTCGATTATTCAACATAAACGAACAATGCCGCCAAAACTTTTTCATCAAAGTAGCCTATCCTATGTAAAATTTGGCGTAGATTTCAAAAATAGTATCGTTGATCCAAAAAATTTAACCCTTACCCAAAAATTGTCAAAAATATACAAATTTTGCAAAATTATATACTAGGGGTTACATTTTTTTGAAACACCGATACTATTTTTGAAATCTACACCAAATTTTACATAGGGTAGGCTACTTTTAATAAAAAAGTTTTTGCGGCATTGTTTATTTATGTGGAATAATCGGAAAAAGTGTACCTTTTTAGTACATTTTTCATACTTAAGGAATTTGGCGATTTCTCGACATAGAGGGCTCGTAGACGCATGCGGTTTTTTTTATTTTCAATCCCGCTAAAAGTTATCGAGAGATTTTTAACCGCTTTGCTCTACGATGGCTGGATCCGGAGATATTTATAACACACGGCAGAACGCGGCTGGGACGACTTTAGTAGATTAGCAAAAATGCAGGTTCCAATCTTGTGCAGACATACTGATTTCATAAACTTGGAGTGAGCAAGAAATACCTTCGCATTGGAACAGTTTGCGTTTACCAGTTTTTTTAAAAATGAAACGCTTCCCAAGCCAGAGTACCGCCCAATTTGCTCACTTTATTTTATGGAAAATTTGAAACATTAGCAAAATTTAGGTTGGCAATCTCGTGCAGACATACTGATTTCACACAAAGTTGAAGTAAGCAGATACCTTAGCACTGGGGCAATTTGTGTTCACTGGTACATTTACCATGGTAGCTCTACTTGGGTTATCAATCAGACCATATTGCAAAAAACTTTTCATACAAAACGAAACCGAAAACCTCACCTTTTGATCATCCTGAATTTTGTATCGATATATCCAGCTTGGTTTCTGCGTTAGATCCAGCACAAGTAGGAATAAATTTGGCACCCAGAAGACAAAATTTGTCACGAGAAGCGTTCCTAGAGTAAACGAAGATCACCACAACATCGATTATTTGCTACGAGCGCTAAAAATTATTCGGTAGTCGCGAGTTGACCAGACCCCTATGTCTTTTTTAGTGCGTTTATCTATTCAGTGAGCACCGATCAAAAAGGGCACTGAAAAACTTAGGGGTCAGTTCGCGACCACCCAAAATTCTTAGCGCAAGTAGCAAATACCGGATCAACAAAATCAGTAGGGAAATTCGGGTGAAGTCAGACAACCACGTGACCTATCTAACCATTGACCTGTTGCGCTAAGAAGTATGGGTGGTCGCGAGCTCACCCTTCTGTATTACACTTTTTCAGTTTATTTTTCCCATCGCCCTTACCTATCAAAAAATGCATTGAAAAAAGTGTAATACAAAGGGGTCAGCTCGCGACCACCCATATTTTTCTTAGCGCAACAGGTGCTTACCGTAATTTCCCAGTTTGTACGAGTCTCCATCGAAATAATCGTAAATATTGTCCCACTGACGCTGGTAAAAATCGCCTTGAGCGCCCCAAAATGCTTGTAGATGCCTGTAACACAGCATAATATATATTTCAACCATGCATAAGTAAGTATGAAGCTAGAACAACTCGTTGGTTATCTCATCTCGCAGCTAATGGGAGAAAGTAGTTACAGTATGTAGGCGACTATAAGCAGGTAAACTAATATAAAAGTGGCAAATTCTATTCCACCCACGAGCTTTCACTAGGCTTTGAGCCTGTGTGGTGTGAACATTATTAAGACATTATCCAACCTTTACCACGTGGGGACATTCATGTATACAGTCTGGCCAGGGAGAGTTCGCTATTATGGCATTCAAGGCGCGTTGCGTAAAATAGATTCACAAATGCGGATTTCTTTCCGTGCTTCGCGTACTCCTATTTAGTTGAAGTTCATGCAAACTACACAGGACGACTTGCGTCCCATAGCGAACTCTCTCCGGCCAGACTACAGTAGGGTACGATGGGGTAAACCCAGCCATAGCAAAAACCCGACCACCTAAGTTTCAGGGCTGTGTATCTCAGCAACCAATAGACCGATTGAGACAAGTATGATATCAATCGATTCCTTGAACTCTCCTCTTTCAAATGAGCTATTTGGTTCATCATTTGCTAAAACAGTCAGCTCTAACAGGAGCTTTAGGTGACCGGGTTTATTCCTTGGCCGAGTTTACCCCCACAATCCCTGGTAGAAATTATACAAACGTGGAAAATTCGGACCAACCCAGCACGTTTCTCATCTCCTTCCTGTTACGAAGGAACAAAAACCACGCTCAATGACAACTCAATTTGTGCATACATAATGGCCGATTCACATCGGAGACATGCGCCGGGCGTACGCCGAGCTCAGTTCCTTCCTATGTGAATGGGCCATAATAACCACACATGGCATGGGTCACCAATCTTTCCAAGTTACCAATTCACCGAAGTTACCAATTTACCAAAGCAACCAATCTTACCAACTACCAAGTTACCAATTTACCAGGTTACTAACACTAATTACCAAGTTACCAATTTACCAGATAACCAATCCTTACCAAGTTATGGTATTTCTCGCAGCGACGAAAACAACCAAAGCTGTGCCGACCACAAACGCAGCTTTTTTAATGGAATCCACCAAATTTCTTCCCCTTCCACCTTGGTCTTCCGTTGTTGCTAATTGGGGCTGTGAAGAAAACTGAGTTGAAGAACCTGGTTCCATTTTCACCCAAAAAACCGGAAACTTGCTTCGAAGGGAACAAATAAACCGCTCTAAAACAAAACAAAACACAACAATAGTAGTTTGTGAACTGTAAGACACGGAAACAGTCCTATTTGTTTATTTGACGCTTGAAAATCGAGAATTTTCTGGGGTCACCAGCTTGTTGTCTTCTGTTCTTCTGTGTTCTCAGTAGTTTGGATTGGAACTTTTCCAAAACCTCCCTTGTGATTATTGCAATATTTGACAGGCTTCACAATATTTTTGCAACAATACGATAAACATTGAGTCAAAGTTATAAATACAGCCATTAGCTTCATTGCGCGATTTCGAAAAATCCACACCGGTCCCATCCCTCGTGGCCGCACGAGGGACAGCAGGCTCTCGAAGCGAAAGAATAATTACGGTAGCCTACGTACGTGGTAAAAACGAAGTCGACAAAGCGCGCAGCGAGCAGAGGAAGAAACGAAGAAGCGCGCGCGTCGTGGTCTTCGTTTTTACCACGTACGTAGGCTACCGTAATTATTCTTTCGCTTCGAGAGCCTGCTGTCCCTCGTGCGGCCACGAGGGATGGGACTGGTGTGGATATCAAAAATATCAAAATCAGAAGTAAGAAAGAAAGGAATTCATGAAGAATTTAGGCGCGGGTTAACCCCTCCTCTATTTGACAGGTCGCAGCGACCAAAATGCGACCTAGTGCGACCAAAATGCGATCGCCTGAGTATCGCATTTGTATCGCATTACCATCGCATGCGATCGCACTACGTCGCATTTTGGTCGCTTTTTTGCAAACAATTTTTCCAAAAATGCTACCGATGGCGTTCTGGACACTTTGTCAATTTTGTCGTCTGGGGTCGCATTTTGGTCGCTGCGACCTGCCAAATACGCTACGCAGGATAGGTAATCACTAAAAGTTTGGTCATGCATGTTTAGAGATTCAGTCAGTCGAGATTTCAGCCAAAATTTTCAGCTCAAAATGGATGCACTAGGCACTACTCAATCAACACTTCTTTGTTTTTATGACAATTTTGGAGGAATTATGAAAACATCATGATTATTTCTTACGGAAAAGTAGGACTCTGTAACTCTTTTTTATGTTTGTGTTACGACGAAAGCTGAATTGAATTGTTTGATTTTATGTGTGTTGTCCTGTATTTTATACCTTATTTCCTACGTGTAGTGTGTGACGTCCTTACTTTTTGCTGTGTCATGCTTTGCTGCTTGAAGCGTATTGTTCCGCCCACAGTTCAGCAATTTTTTTGCGAAACTTTCTTTTATCGCCCAGCCCACGTGTGTAGCTTGCTTTCACAATTACTTTTCTGCTTTTTATGTTTCTTGTCACTGTCGGTGTTGCGTTCTGCTGTCGTTTTCAATTATTGGTTGCCTATGGCTATTGGCCCATTCACATCAGAGACATTCACTTGGCGTGTTCATGGCTCGACAACATGCAAAGGCATGGGCGACGTCGTGCGTACGCCGAGCGCTTTTCATTTCGGTGTGAATGGAGCCATGAATGACTCACCGTAATGGATAATTGTCTTTGTCCATTTGGACCAGTTGCGCTGAAAATTATCGGTGGTCGCGAGCTGACCCTACTGTATTACTCTTTTTTCAGTGCATTTTCCCCTTGCCCTTACCCTTCAAAAAATGCGCTAGAACGTGGTGTACAACGGAGAAGTTAGCTTGGGACCACTCATAATTTCTAGCGCAACTGGTCCATATTGCCATATTTACCTTACTGGTCTGGTACCATACTGACACAGAAACCCATTCGGATATGAGAGGGTCACCATTTGTCGAAAATCATATATCATAATTGACAACTGACAAGTTGCTAACCCTCTTTTGTTCCACCATCAATCATCCAAAATTCGCGCTCGTACATTGCTTCGAAAGCTTGTGGCTTTACCTCATAGCAACCAGTGACGTTCATACGTAGCCCACAAGCTTGAATTTATGTACAAAGTATTATCTAGCATATGACAGTAATAGAGTTGTACACACCAGTTGTTATGGTTTCATTGATCGCACGCCTTTCTGTTCTATACCGTTTCAGTTGCGGGGTGTGTTGTGGTATAGGCCAGTCACTGGTGATTATGGCAACCAAAGTGTACCTGTGACCTGTTACCATTGCTTTGCTTGTATGTATACCTACGTAACGTTGTTAGCTAGTTTATTGCCTGATTGTGTTTTGCCTTTGTCCGTTTTGGTTGAAGTTTCTTGCAATTTTGTGCAACTTTGATCAGTGCATTTTAGTTTATTGGAAATGACGCATGTTTTTCTTTCTTTCATATTTTTTTTCCATTGCTTTGCAATGGATCGAAGCCAATTTCTGCCATTTAGCTCTATCTCCTTTCCCTTCGTATTTGTCATCCACGTATGTACGTACGTACATGCATGTGTGTACAGTAGGCACGTCAATTCGTCTATGCTAAAACTATTTTGTTCCTACGTAATGCTTGTGTTATGTTAGCCTTTAGAGGCTACTTTTACGCTCTGGGGGTATGCCCGTAATTATTTCTACTTTTAGCTATTTCGTCCCTAAATTGCGCACTTTACTCGAGTCCAATTGGCTAGTTTCTTACGCGCTTCCTATTGCTTCAACTGGATAGCCTACCTATTATGTAGGCATCCTACTATTTTTTTTACGCGTTTTCCATGCTTTGTGACTTTATCGACTCGTACTTTGACTGACTTTGTTGAATATTTATTCATAGCGCCGAAATTATGAACTCGGAACCCATCGAGCTGATGGCTCAGGGGAGCAGCGGCGAGGATCCGCGTCCGTCCTCGCGGGATCGAATCCTGCCCAAGGACGACACCGCGAGTCGAAAATCCAGCGCTCTGAGCCACTTGACCACGGAGGTGGCGGTGGGAAATCCGCGAAAAGATGCCTTTATTCAACAACGGCAGGGCAGCGGCAGGCAAAGCAGGGGACCCTCCGGAAGACTGAGACAAGGAGTGAATAATCTGGTGGGGAGTGCGAGACGACAAGTGGAGCAGTCGGGGCGAAAAATTCCCATGTGGCTGTGCAATTGGCAGGCTTTCAAGGCGTGTTGCTCTCGAAAACGACCTGTTGCGCAGTAAGTTTTTTGACATTTATGATATGTAGGGTACTGTGGGGTAAACACGGACACGAGGTAAACCCGGACACCTAGTAGCCTATATCTCAGCAACCATAAGACCGATTGAGACAAGTGTTCTACCAATCGATTCCTTGAACTCTCGTCTTTCAAATGAACTACATATACCATACTCATCATTTGCTGAAGCGGCAAGTTCAGAAAAGCTTAGGTGTCCGGGTTTACCCCACAGGACCCTAGTTTGGCTGTAAAGGGTTTCATGGCTCATTCACATATGAAGAAATAGCGCTCGGCGTGTGCTCGGCGCATCCGTGGCTGTTCCACGTCAAGCGTACGTCCAGTGCATGTCTAGTCTCCGATGTGAATGAGGCCATTACTGTATTTGGCGACTGTCTTCCCATGCAGGGCATGGCATATTGGCGTGAAATGTCACCGTTGTTGCTGCTAAAAACAGTTGTGACATTTTGCGCATAAAGTTTGCGCAAGTTTTACAGCTGGGCAATAATGGGTTTTTTTGGAAATGCAATGGACATTGAAGTATTATTTTCTCGTTTTTAGGGCGCAGCAAAATTAATTGACATGCGATACGCATGAGTTGAGTTTATTTATCAGAATGGAATATTTTTGTGAATTGAATTCTATTAGCCGGCTGCTGAACATCACGGTTTTAGCAGCAGATGTATTTGAAAATAAATACAAGCAAAAATGCCCATTTGCGAATACTATGGTCGAGAAATCTCAGTTATATGATATAGTTTTGAAACAGTAGCCCATTCAACTTTGTCAACACAAGCTGTTCGTAATAAGATAGGTAGTGTCGATGTTCTTACAAGCCTGTCCCTGCATTGGCTCCTTTGTTAGAAGGTTAGCTTGCGAGTCGTATGTAGCTGTTTTTTACCGTGCTGTCTACTTTTCGCGTGGGTTTCTTTTTGAACGAAACCATGGACATCCAGAGAATGTCCATGGCCATGGATAAAAAGGCACGGACAGCCATGAGTAGGTAGGTAGGCCGAACGCATATTTCCTCCCTCCGATGTGAATGAGCTTTCAAATGAGCCAGTGAACGCTTTCTTTTCTTACCAGTTATCGTACAGTGATCCAGCCATGAGTACGCCGAGCACATTTTTCTTCAGATGTGAATGAGCTTTCGAATGAGCCAGTGAACGTTCGTTTTCTTTTCTTGACAGATACCGTACAGTGATCCCCAACCACGTGCTGGCAGATTCGCTGGGGCCGAGCGATTCGCATCCGAATTTGCGCTATGACAGCAACTACATTCGCACCACGAAGTACAGCCTGCTCAGTTTCATACCCAAGAACCTGTTCGAACAGTTTCATCGCTTCGCAAACCTCTACTTCATATTCATCGTCATACTCAATTGGATTCCTGCGGTAGGAATTTTTTTGTAAAATCGTGGGGTGGTACGTGGATATTGTTGGGGGGTATTTTGTGGGGCCATTTTTTTATTCATCGTTATACTCAATTGGATTCCTGCTGTTGGAATTGCAATTTGTTTGTGGGGTTCTGTGGGGCAATTTGGGGGTAAATAATTTATGAACCCATTGGACACCACGGCTTTGTTGTCCAATGACAGTGCTCAGTCTAAATTTGTTTCTGTGGTGATATCTTGTGGGTACTTGGGGCAATTTGTGGGGTAATTTAGGGGAACGCGGGGGTAATTTCTAATACCACGGCTGGCCCTCTTGCTGAAGGCACAGAAGTCTACAATTAGGACCAATCTCAGATGACGGCAACACTGTAAATTATTTTGTGTTGTCTTGAATTCTTTTAGATCGAAGTTTTCGGTCGTGAGGTGGCTGCGATTCCTGTCATGTTCGTCATGTCATTGACGGCGATGAAGGATGCGTTCGAGGACTATCGGCGCTACAAATCAGACCGACGGATCAACGCGCTGGGTTGTCGCGTATGGAATCAGTAAGCAGAGATATGTATTGTTGGGTAGCGTGGGCAGGTGGATAGGTAGCCGACAAAAACCTGAGGTGCAAAATGCCAAATTCACCTCTTTGCCTCACCTTCCGGCACCTCTTCACATCTACCACACAGTAATTTTGACAGGCAGCTGAATTTTGGGGCGCAAGTGGAAAACTGGGGCGGAAATGCACCTCAATTTACTACCCCCGGGTGGGGTAATTCAGGGTAATTCCACCCCTGACTTTATGTTTTTTAACAATGCAAATTTGCTGCTTACTTACGTGAACTGAGCAAGCTTCATACGGGTAACTGTGCATGGATAAGTGCATACGTGGGGTAGTCTGGGGTAATTCGGGGTAAAACGTTAGAAAACATTTTGAAACATTAGCAAAATTTTTCGGGGCGAAGTATTCATGCGGAACTCTTAAAGCATAAAACGATATTGATTGGAGGAACATCGTGAAGAGAATAGAGAATGAGCCTCCAACGTTCTTCCTATATCAATATTTTGAAACATTAGCAAATTTTGCCCTTACCAATTCTTCCTCTCTTTTGCAGCGAAGTGAACCGATATGTGCGCACAGCCTGGAAGGATTTGATGGTGGGCGATATAGTGCACTTGTCCTGCAACGAAACCATACCTGCCGACATGCTGCTACTACGGTCTGCGGACCCCTTGGGTGTCTGTTACGTGGAAACGTCAAATTTGGACGGGGAATCGAACCTGAAGCAGCGACAAGTGGTCAGCAGTTTGCAGAAGGCGCAGGATAAAAGGAGGGATCGAGCGACGCTGGCTTCCGGGGGCAAAAAAGAGGTGGATGAAAAGGTAAAATTTGTGGGGTAAACTCTGGGGTAATTTTTTGGGGGTAATTGGGTAGACGGGATGGTTGCCGTGAGAGCAACTCTGGCCTCCAGGGGCAAAAAGGAGGTGGATTAAAAGGTAAAATTTGTGGGGTAAACTCTGGGGTAATTTTTTGGGGGTAATGGGGTAGATGGGATGGTTGCCGTGAGAGCAACTCTGGCCTCCAGGGGCAAAAAGGAGGTGGGGATTAAAAGGAAAAATTTGTGGGGTAAAAACTTTGGGGTAATAATTTGGGGGTAAGGGGGTAGATGGGAAGGTTAGCGTGGGGTAATCTTTGGCAGAGGAAAAAAGGAGGAAAAGAATGAACGCTGGCTTTTGGGGGAAAGAAGGGTGGATGAAAAGGTAGGTGTGGGATATTGTAGGATCAACGAGGTAGATGGGAAGATTGGCGTGGGGCAACTTCGTGCAGTGGGTAGTTGGGGTAATTTTTGCAGGGGGAAAAGGGGGGAGGGTAAAGAGCTCCTCGGGCCGGGGGGCAAGGAAAATTTGGGCTAATTTTGGCCAAAGGGGAATGACATTAGAGAAATGGGTATAATAAGTATTATTTTGAAAGGAGGTTGCTTACTTAATGAAGGAGTGTACGCTGATGAACTTATGTGAATACTTTGAAACATTAGCAGTTTTTTCCAGGAAATTTTTCAACCCACTGATTTCACCAGCACGATTGAGTGCGAACAACCGAACAATCAAATCTACAAATTCAATGGATTTCTGTAAGCTGAACACGATCATGCGGTAAACCAGGCCATCTAAAACTCTTTTGAACTTGCTGGTTCAGCAAATGATGCAGATGAACCAAATAAATAGCTCATTTGAAAGAGGAGAATTCAAGGATTCGAATGATAAAATATTTGTCTCTCGGTTCATTGGTTATGCAGCCCTGAAAGTTTGGCCGGATTTTACCATGGCAGGGTTTACCCCGCAGTACCCTAGGTAGCCTACTTACTGTTTTGATTCTTTGTAGGCTTCATCAAAATGGTACAAGAGAGCCGATAAACAAGAATAATCTACTGTTGCGAGGTTGCGAAATACGCAATACAGATTTCATTGAAGGAATTGTGGTTTACGCAGGTACGCCTACCACGTAGGCTATGCTCTCACATGCATTGTCGATTCTTCAGTTCGAGAAGGGTGCCTTGGGGTAAATCTGGCCTCCTTTGCAAAAAATGAGCGATATACATGTAGGTACTATTTTCTAGCCTTTGGTCTAATTTGCCCCCATTTTCCCTTTTTTGTCCTAATTCTTCAACACGAGAGGTGGTCTGGGGTAAATCCGACCACTTGCTAGTTGTTGTGTGTCTATTTGTCCTGTGCGGAGTTCGAACCCGCTCTCACCTTATGTACATGGGGGTACCATGGGGTAAAGTCGGCCACCTATGCTTCGTTGAACTTGTTTGTTGTTTCAGCAAATGATGAACGAAATAGCTCATTTGAAAGAGGAAAGCTCAAGGAATCGATTGATATCCTAATATTGTCTCGATCAGCTGCAGGGTTGCCGAGATATATAGCTTTGAGCCTCAGGTTGCCGAAATTCCCTGTGGCCGACTTTACCCCATGCTACCCTACGCAGTACATTACATTTGTTTACAGGTCACGAAACGAAAGCGATGAAGAATAACAACGGTCCGCGGTACAAGCGCAGTGAACTTGAGCGCCTGATGAACTGGGATGTGGTCTGGTGCGTAGTGCTGCTTCTGCTACTCTGCCTTATCGGTGCAGTGGCGAGTAGCGTATGGCTGGCATCCTTCGACGACCCCTACAACGTGCCTTTTCTGCCGTTCGCCAAGAGCGCGGGAGGGGTTAAGCCGGAACTGGAAGGATTCGTGAATTTCTGGACGTTCATCGTGGTTTTACAGGTAAGAAAAAGGGCGAGTTAACACATACCGCGACCTGGCGCCATTGTTGACAACATATTGTTGTCCGTTTATATACGGGTGTTGTCGGTTTGTTGACGAACGGACAACAAACCGACAACAGCTGAGCGACTTGTTGTCAACAATGCCGCCAGGTCGAGGTATGTGTTAATGTCTGACAGGGTAGCGGCGGGGTAAGGCGGAAAATTGTGGGACGGTTGATCCGGAATGTGTGAGGATTATTATAGAGTGCTGGCCTAGCGCACCATTCTGTTCAGGGCTAATTCCACCCCAGATGAACCTGGTGTTGGACTTCACCCCCTCCGATTTGGTTCATATTTTGCACACTAGTAGTAGTATATGATATGATGTTCCACCCAAAATTTTAGCTCCATACTCCCTGTGGTTCCAGAACTATGACCCCTCAAAGGTCATGGTTCAGAGCTGATCAGGCCATAACATGGTTCTGTTCGAGCCTCATTATCTCAGGTTCTAGACTGATTAATGATAGCATATGACATACCATTCGAACGCTCTTGATCTGCTCTTTTATTTTAGCCTATTCATGAAAGGGCTAGACTTAACCCTTTATACTAGGGTACTATGGGGTAAGCGCGGCCATGGAAAAATCCGGCCGCCTGAGTTTCAGTGATGCATATCTCAGCAACCAATGGACCGGTTAGACAAGCATGTTATTAAAATTGACTCCTTGAACTTTCCTCTTTCGAATGAGCTATTTTGATTTATCATTTGCTGAAAGAGCCAGTTAAAAAGAGCTTTGGTGGCTGGGTTGTTACCTCATGGCCGGGTTTTCCCCATGGTACCCTACGTACCCGGATGTTCGGGGGTAATTCTGGCTGTGTAGGTTTCTGCCCCTTCTCGGGGTTTTGTTTTGGTTTGTGTTTAATATGTAAATAAGAGGCCACACAGTGGCTGCCTATGACGCCTGTGTGAGAAGGGCTGTGTGGTGAGATTGTGTGGATTTTTGGCTAATGTTTCAAGGAAAGCATAAGTTTCTTCGCACATCGGAGGGTGGATATTTTTTTTAGAAAATTTTTGGGGACCTTTCGGGGTCTGCTTTCTTTATGTATCAAATGAAGTGCTCATCGGCCAAAATCCAATTATTCGCGCCCAATGTGAATGCTGCTTGACTGAAAATCCAAAATACCCATACCATTATAGTCTGGCCAACAGGAGTTGGCACTCGGACTCAAGGCGCGTTGCGTAAAATAGTAGATTTACAAATGCGGATTTCTGTCCACGCTTCGTGTACTCCTATTTAGCAGAAGTACATGCAAACTACGCAGGACGACTTGAGTCCAAGTGCTAACTCCTGCTGGCCACACTATAGTCTGTCTATTGCATGTGAAGCTATGTTATATGCGTTATGGTAGCGAAATTTGTACAGATTTCGCGATGCGTGCTTTGTGAGCACTTTTTCTAATGTCTCATTCACATTGTAAGGAAATGCGCTCGACGTATGCCCGACATATCCATGGTTATCGACCTGCCTTTGTGTGCGCCGAGCGTATGCCCGACAGATGTGAATGAGGCATTAGCCATTTTCGAACGCCTATACTGGTATCAGACAACAAACAAGGAATTTACGCTTTCGTGCTACTTTTATTCCTGATTTTCAAACGAGAAACTGTGGGCCGTAGAGAATGGCCCGCTATCTAATTTTGTACTACCCCCAATTTTGTTGTAATCTTGTTTCCCCCAATTTTTCCTCTCTTTTGTACGAACGTAACGGGATAGGCTAATGTTTCAAGTTATCGATAAGAGTATTTCAGTCTGAATCCTTTCTGTTCTCTGCCAAGACTTTTTGGTGAATAATTTCATTTTCCTTTCTCCCTTTTGCGCGCCGAGTTTATTTTGGGTAGAAACTGGTTCGGCGATGAGCTAATGTTTCAAGTTATTGATAAGATTGTTTCAGTCCAACGTTTGTTGCTGCACTCTCATCCCTATCCTGAAATAATTTCATCATTCCCATTGTCTCAGGTCATCATCATCATTCCCATTGTCTCAGGTCATCATATTCCTTTTCGAGTTTATTTTGGATTGAACCTGGTTGGGCGAATGAGCTATTGTTTCAAATTATTGATAAGATTCTCAGTGCGACATTTTTTGTATTGCATGTCCGAAACCGCGATAAATTGTTCATTATACCTAATTTTTCCTTTTTAGGTCATGATCCCGTTATCCCTTTACGTGAGCATCGAGCTGATCAAGCTGGGTCAGATCTACTTCATCATGCAAGATCGCCATTTGTACCATCCCAAATCGGACAAACGCATCCAATGTCGAGCCCTGAATATACCGGAGGAGCTGGGCCAGATCGAGTACGTGATGTCTGACAAGACGGGAACATTGACGGAAAATCAGATGATTTTTCGACGCTGTGCAATCGCCGGCATGGACTACGGGCCTTCTGGTACGTAAGGTAGAAAATGTGACGCCTGGGTCATGACTAGCTGAAGCCTGAAACGTCAAAGTCACGAGTTCACCCAGGCTGGGGACATAACACAGTAAACGAAAGGATTCGTCGTCTTTGGGTGAACTCGTGACTTTGATGTTTCGGCTGAGTTGTCACCCGGGTGGTAAGGCAGAAAATATGAGGCCCGGGGGTCACGACTAGCTGCAACATCAAAGTCACGAGTTCACCCAGAGAGCCTGGGTGAACTCGTGAGTTTGATGTTTCGGCTGGTAATCACCCGGGGCCACCTGTCATGCCAATTTATTCTGACCACTATGAGTTCTCTTTGTGGAATTCCAGTTCGTATTGTGTAGTTTGCATGTACTCCTGAAGACGTATTTGTCTTTTTTCTAAAACACCACTTGAGTACCACAGCGAATTCTTTTGCCAGACAAGGTATTCGCCTCCCTCGATGACAGTACCGTATTTTTGGGTGTATATCCCCCCTGAGTATATCCCCCCCCCCCCCCCCAGTGTATAACCCCCATTGGCAAAACATAAATTTTGTCCTATGTATATCCCCCCCTGGTGTATAACCCCCATGTACTGGAAGGTACCTAACCTACCTATGTACGCTGGTCATAAGCTAGCTATAGCTACGAGCATGTCTTATACTAGAATAACCCTGTTTTGACAGCGATTATGCCCTAAAACTACACGTACTTTTGACCTCAAAAACATGCCTCTACACACCTCTCAAAAACATAAATTTTGTCCCATGTATATTCCCCCCCCCCCCCCCCCCGTGTAATCCCCCCCCCAGTGGATTACCCCCATCAGACCTCTCGATTTTTGTATAGCCCGGGGCTATACACCCAAAAAAACGGTATGCGTTGTTCTCAACCTGAACGTGGCTAATGTGCAGTATTTATTACACTCCCGCACAGCATACCTGTAGTATTTTTTCAAAATCTGCACAACACTTGCAAGAAAAAGAAAGAAAACTTACAAGTTTTGTGCACATACTGTAAAAACTTACTGCAGGTATGCTGTGCGGAGGTGATAAATACTGCACCTTAGCCACGTGCAAGTTGAGAACAACGCGCGCTGTTATCGAGAGAGGCGAATAGCGAAGCAGCAGTCAACGTGGCAAATTGCAGTCAGTTTCCTGGACCAATTAGCAATGAACTGGTAAACGAGCTAATGTTTCAAGTGGTTGGTAAATACTTCCCGTCCAAGAATGGGGTCGTTCATGTCTTCTCTAACCTGCATTTCATTTCATTATATGTATATTTTACTACAGATTTCAACATCAAGCAAGCCGAACCGTCAGAAAATTCGAAACAGACCGCTGATGAGCAGGAGAAGAAGGCAGCGGACCATTCTGAATGTGTGAAAGACGTGAAGCCGAACCCGGTTCTCCTGGCGGAAGTTCGCTCCTTAACCGGCAGCATTTTCGACCGTAAACTCACCCCCGAGGCGCAGGACAAGCTGGCGCTGTTCGACTTCTTCATGAACCTGTCCCTGTGCAACACGGTAGTGGTTAACGCGCAGCCGCACATGGACAAAATGAACGAGATGGGCTCGTTCACGAATGACGAAGGAGACAGTTCGCTGTTAAGCCACGGGGGTGCAGGTGGAGATATGAATGCGGATAGGATCTCGTATATTAGCGGAGTCTCATCCAGACCCCCTACCCCTGAACCGACTGACGCTGACTTAATCCCTCCCGTACAACGAAAGGACACCCTGCAGCTGACCGCGCCGGGTGATATGGGAGGGGTTAAGGGCGAGTTAAAGGGGGACTCGTCTAGTAGCAAGAAAACAGCGGATAAACTGCCAACTCCTATTGATCATGCAGGTCCAAGTCCTAAATTTATTGTGGGAGATGAAGAGGACAAGGAGTTGGATGGACAAGGAGGCAGCACAAAGCAGAAAAAGCGGAAGGAAAGTGTGGTTTCTACTTCGAAGAGAAAACATTCGACTGTGAGCAAAGCGAGTATGAAGAGAAGTCGCAGTATCGATGATTTGGAGAAACCGCAAGAGACGGTGCCAAAATTGATTCCGGAGATTAAGATGGAACGACGCGCGAGCGAGCACAAGGAACTGGATCGACTTTCGGTCGCGATATCGGAACTGGCGCCGGAACAACCGTCTCTGTCGTCTCGCTCGCCTCGTCGCAGTTTCGCTCTGAGTTTCGGCCGCGGGTTGCTGCACTTACCGTCGACTTTGGCGTCGAAAATGAAGCTGAATCGCCTGGGAAAGAGTTCGGATGACGGCAGCGAAATGTCTTTAAAGGGGGTGTGCGGCTGAATTTTCGGTTGTGAAGGCGAGGATGGTTTTTTTTGAATTTTTGGTGAACGCGTACAGTTTTTTTGTCTGTACAGTTTTTTTTACTGAATCGATCATATATTCATCATGTCACAATCGAAAAAATTGCCTCCTTTCGCCAGTATGTTAGAGAGTTTCTCACTTTTCGGATGCGAGTTTTCTTGAAAACTCATAAATTGAATTGATTTGTTAGAATATGCCAATTTCAATATTCTATTTTGCCTTCACTACGAAAAAAACTTTCCGCCGCACACTCCCTTTAAGTCGGACGAGTCCCGCCCCGCTTAACCCCATCTACGAGGCGGAGAGTCCGGACGAGTTAAGCCTGGTGTACGCAGCGCACGCTTATGGCTTTCGACTGCTTAAGAGACAGATTCACTACATGCTGGTTGAGTTTCCGGACGGCTCCAGATCGAAATACGACGTGCTGCACATTCTACCGTTTGACGCGACGCGCAAGCGCATGTCCGTCATCGTGAAGGCGCCGTTTAGCAACTGCCCTATTCTCTATTGCAAGGGCGCGGACAATGTAATCATGGGCTTGCTGTCGGAAAAGTTTAGCAGGAGCGGCAGAGGACAGACGTACATTGCGAAAACGCAGGAGTACCTGAATGCCTACGCCAGCTACGGATTAAGGACGCTATGTCTGGCGAAAAGGGTGGGTGCAGACGTGGGCATGGTTTTGAGGGTGGGGGTCTGTCAGTGGGGGTATGCAGGAGGTCAAAAGTGGGGGGTGAAGGAAAATAGAATAGAAATGGCATACTAACAACCATGTATGAGAAGAAAAGAGAAAAGGAGAAAAAAAGGGAAAGGAGGAAGAGGAAGAGAAAAGAGATAGAAAAAAAAAAGAAGAAAAAAAAGAGGAAAAAATAAAAAAAACGCTAAGAAGGAAAAGACATTTCGCTGCCGTCATCAGAACTCTTTCCCAGGCGATTCAGCTTCATTTCGACGCCAACAGTGGACGGTTAAGTGCAGCACCCGCGGCCAAGCAGAGCGAAACTTTGCGACGAGGCGAGACGAGACGACAGAGACGGTGCTCCGGCGCCAGTTCCGAATCGCGACCGAAGATATCTCGCGCGTCCGTCGATCCAGTCCCGCGCCGCGCGCGTCGTTCCATCTTAATCTCCGGAATAAAAACTTGGACGCGTCCTCGCGGACTTTCTCCAAAAATCGAAACTGCGACTTCTCTTCGCACTCGCTTTGCTCACAGGCCGAATGTTTCTTCGAAGTAGGAACCACACTTTCCTTCCGTTTTCTGCTTTGTGCTGCCTCCTTGCCATCCAATCTTGTCCTCTTCATCTCCCACAATAAAAGGACTTGGACCTGCGTGATCAATAGGAGTTGGCAGTTTATCCGCTGTTTTCTGCTACTAAGAGGATCGTCCCTTAACTCGCCCGTGAACCGTCCCATACCACCCGGCGTCGGCCGGCGCAGGGTGTCCGGCCAGGTGTCGTTGTAGGGAGGGATTAAGTCAGCGTCAGTCGGTGCAGGGAGGGGCTGGACGAGACTCCGCGAAAACGAGATCCGATCGAATTAATCGCCACCTGCACCCCCGGGCTTAAAGCGAAATCTCTCCTTCCTTCGTCATTCGGAACGAGCCCATCCGCTCATGGCCAGCGGGCGTAAGCGCTAGGGCGTGCACAGGGACAGGTTCGTGAAGAAGTCGAACAGCGCACAGGTGTCCGAGCCGCGGGGGTGAGATTACGGTCGAAAATGCTGCCGGTTAAGGAGCGAACTTGCCGCCCAGGTCAGAACCGGGTTCGGGCTTCACGTTCTTTCACACCATTCCAGAATGGTCCGCTGCCTTCTTCTCCTGCTCATCAGCGGTCTGTTCTGAATTTTCTGACGGTTCGGCATGCTTGATGTTCAGAAATCTGTAGTAAAATATACATATAATGAAATGAAATCAGGTAGAGAGGGGTGAAGGACCCGTCTGGACGGGAAGAGACCAACCACTTGAAACATTAGCTCGTTTACAGTTCATTGCTAAGGTCCAGGAAACTGACGCATGCACGTTGACTGCTGCTTCGCATTCGGCCTCTCTGATAACAGCGCGCGTTTTCTCACTTGACGGGCAAGGGCAGGATTATCACCGCCGACAGCAGACCTGCAGTAAGTTTCAGTATGGCACAAAACTTGTAAGTTCTCTTTTTCTTGGTTGTGAGATTTTGAAAAAATATACAGGTATGCTGTGCGGGAGGTAATAAATACTGCAGATTAGGCACGTTGAGACGCATACTTTTGGTGTATAGCCCGGCTATACAAAAATCGGAGAGGTCTGATGGGGGTTAGACACGGGGGGGGATATACACTGGGGGGGGGGGGGGGGGGGGGGATGTACATGGGACAAAATTTATGTTTTTGAGAGGTGTGTAGAGGCATGTTTGAGGACAAAAGTACGTGTTTTAGGGCATAATCGCGGTCAAAACAGGGTTATTCTAGTATAAGACATGCTCAGCTAAGCTTATAGGCATGGTAGCATGTTGTAGGAGTAGCTATAGCTAGCTTATGACCAGCTTACATAGGTAGGTTAGGTACCTTCCAGTACATGAGGGGTTATTCACCAGGGGGGGATATACATAGGACAAAATTTATGTTTTGCCAATGGGGGTTATACACTGGGGGGGGGGGGGGGGGAATACTCAGGGGGGATATACACCCAAAAAACTGGGTACTGTCATCGAGGGAAAGCGAATACCTTGTCTGGCAAAAGAATTCGCTGTGGTACTCAAGTGGTGTTTTAGAGAAAAAGACAAATACGTCTTCAGGAGTACATGCAAACTACACAATACGAACTGGAATTCCACAAAGAGAACTCATAGTGGTCAGAATAAATTGGCATGACAGGTGGCCCCGGGTGATTACCAGCCGAAACATCAAACTCACGAGTTCACCCAGGCTCTCTGGGTGAACTCGTGACTTTGATGTTGCAGCTAGTCGTGACCCCCGGGCCTCATATTTTCTGCCTTACCACCCGGGTGACAACTCAGCCGAAACATCAAAGTCACGAGTTCACCCAAAGACGACGAATCCTTTCGTTTACTGTGTTATGTCCCCAGCCTGGGTGAACTCGTGACTTTGACGTTTCAGGCTTCAGCTAGTCATGACCCAGGCGTCACATTTTCTACCTTACTTACCAGAAGGCCCGAAGTCCATGCCGGCGATTGCACAGCGTCGAAAAATCATCTGATTTTCCGTCAATGTTCCCGTCTTGTCAGACATCACGTACTCGATCTGGCCCAGCTCCTCCGGTATATTCAGGCTCGACATTGTGAATGCGTTTGTCCGATTTGGGATGGTACAAATGGCGATCTTGCATGATGAAGTAGATCTGACCCAGCTTGATCAGCTCGATGCTCACGTAAAGGGATAACGGGATCATGACCTAAAAAGGAAAAATTAGGTATAATGAACAATTTATCGCGGTTTCGGACATGCATTACAAAAAATGTCGCACTGAGAATCTTATCAATAATTTGAAACAATAGCTCATTCGCCCAACCAGGTTCAATCCAAAATAAACTCGAAAAGGAATATGATGACCTGAGACAATGGGAATGATGATGATGACCTGAGACAATGGGAATGATGAAATTATTTCAGGATAGGGATGAGAGTGCAGCAACAAACGTTGGACTGAAACAATCTTATCAATAACTTGAAACATTAGCTCATCGCCGAACCAGTTTCTACCCAAAATAAACTCGGCGCGCAAAAGGGAGAAAGGAAAATGAAATTATTCACCAAAAAGTCTTGGCAGAGAACAGAAAGGATTCAGACTGAAATACTCTTATCGATAACTTGAAACATTAGCCTATCCCGTTACGTTCGTACAAAAGAGAGGAAAAATTGGGGGAAACAAGATTACAACAAAATTGGGGGTAGTACAAAATTAGATAGCGGCCATTCTCTACGGCCCACAGTTTCTCGTTTGAAAATCAGGAATAAAAGTAGCACGAAAGCGTAAATTCCTTGTTTGTTGTCTGATACCAGTATAGGCGTTCGAAAATGGCTAATGCCTCATTCACATCTGTCGGGCATACGCTCGGCGCACACAAAGGCAGGTCGATAACCATGGATATGTCGGGCATACGTCGAGCGCATTTCCTTACAATGTGAATGAGACATTAGAAAAAGTGCTCACAAAGCACGCATCGCGAAATCTGTACAAATTTCGCTACCATAACGCATATAACATAGCTTCACATGCAATAGACAGACTATAGTGTGGCCAGCAGGAGTTAGCACTTGGACTCAAGTCGTCCTGCGTAGTTTGCATGTACTTCTGCTAAATAGGAGTACACGAAGCGTGGACAGAAATCCGCATTTGTAAATCTACTATTTTACGCAACGCGCCTGAGTCCGAGTGCCAACTCCTGTTGGCCAGACTATAATGGTATGGTTATTTTGGATTTTCAGTCAAGCAGCATTCACATTGGGCGCGAATAATTGGATTTTGGCCGATGAGCACTTCCTTTGATAACAAAAGAAAGCAGACCCCGAAAGGTCCCCAAAAATTTTCAAAAAAAATATCCACCCTCCGATGTGCGAAGAAACTGATGCTTTCCTTGAAACATTAGCCAAAAATCCACACAATCTCACCACACAGCCCTTCTCACACAGGCGTCATAGGCAGCCACTGTGTGGCCTCTTATTTACATATTAAACACAAACCAAAAACAAAACCCCGAGAAGGGGCAGAAACCTACACAGCCAGAATTACCCCCGAACATCCGGGTACGTAGGGTACCATGGGGAAAACCCGGCCATGAGGTAACAACCCAGCCACCAAAGCTCTTTTTAACTGGCTCTTTCAGCAAATGATAAATCAAAATAGCTCATTCGAAAGAGGAAAGTTCAAGGAGTCAATTTTAATAACATGCTTGTCTAACCGGTCCATTGGTTGCTGAGATATGCATCACTGAAACTCAGGCGGCCGGATTTTTCCATGGCCGCGCTTACCCCATAGTACCCTAGTATAAAGGGTTAAGTCTAGCCCTTTCATGAATAGGCTAAAATAAAAGAGCAGATCAAGAGCGTTCGAATGGTATGTCATATGCTATCATTAATCAGTCTAGAACCTGAGATAATGAGGCTCGAACAGAACCATGTTATGGCCTGATCAGCTCTGAACCATGACCTTTGAGGGGTCATAGTTCTGGAACCACAGGGAGTATGGAGCTAAAATTTTGGGTGGAACATCATATCATATACTACTACTAGTGTGCAAAATATGAACCAAATCGGAGGGGGTGAAGTCCAACACCAGGTTCATCTGGGGGTGGAATTAGCCCTGAACAGAATGGTGCGCTAGGCCAGCACTCTATAATAATCCTCACACATTCCGGATCAACCGTCCCACAATTTTCCGCCTTACCCCGCCGCTACCCTGTCAGACATTAACACATACCTCGACCTGGCGGCATTGTTGACAACAAGTCGCTCAGCTGTTGTCGGTTTGTTGTCCGTTCGTCAACAAACCGACAACACCCGTATATAAACGGACAACAATATGTTGTCAACAAAGGCGCCAGGTCGCGGTATGTGTTAACTCGCCCTTTTTCTTACCTGTAAAACCACGATGAACGTCCAGAAATTCACGAATCCTTCCAGTTCCGGCTTAACCCCTCCCCGCGCTCTTGGCGAACGGCAGAAAAGGCACGTTGTAGGGGTCGTCGAAGGATGCCAGCCATACGCTACTCGCCACTGCACCGATAAGGCAGAGTAGCAGAAGCAGCACTACGCACCAGACCACATCCCAGTTCATCAGGCGCTCAAGTTCACTGCGCTTGTACCGCGGACCGTTGTTATTCTTCATCGCTTTCGTTTCGTGACCTGTAAACAAATGTAATGTACTGCGTAGGGTAGCATGGGGTAAAGTCGGCCACAGGGAATTTCGGCAACCTGAGGCTCAAAGCTATATATCTCGGCAACCCTGCAGCTGATCGAGACAATATTAGGATATCAATCGATTCCTTGAGCTTTCCTCTTTCAAATGAGCTATTTCGTTCATCATTTGCTGAAACAACAAACAAGTTCAACGAAGCATAGGTGGCCGACTTTACCCCATGGTACCCCCATGTACATAAGGTGAGAGCGGGTTCGAACTCCGCACAGGACAAATAGACACACAACAACTAGCAAGTGGTCGGATTTACCCCAGACCACCTCTCGTGTTGAAGAATTAGGACAAAAAAGGGAAAATGGGGGCAAATTAGACCAAAGGCTAGAAAATAGTACCTACATGTATATCGCTCATTTTTTGCAAAGGAGGCCAGATTTACCCCAAGGCACCCTTCTCGAACTGAAGAATCGACAATGCATGTGAGAGCATAGCCTACGTGGTAGGCGTACCTGCGTAAACCACAATTCCTTCAATGAAATCTGTATTGCGTATTTCGCAACCTCGCAACAGTAGATTATTCTTGTTTATCGGCTCTCTTGTACCATTTTGATGAAGCCTACAAAGAATCAAAACAGTAAGTAGGCTACCTAGGGTACTGCGGGGTAAACCCTGCCATGGTAAAATCCGGCCAAACTTTCAGGGCTGCATAACCAATGAACCGAGAGACAAATATTTTATCATTCGAATCCTTGAATTCTCCTCTTTCAAATGAGCTATTTATTTGGTTCATCTGCATCATTTGCTGAACCAGCAAGTTCAAAAGAGTTTTAGATGGCCTGGTTTACCGCATGATCGTGTTCAGCTTACAGAAATCCATTGAATTTGTAGATTTGATTGTTCGGTTGTTCGCACTCAATCGTGCTGGTGAAATCAGTGGGTTGAAAAATTTCCTGGAAAAAACTGCTAATGTTTCAAAGTATTCACATAAGTTCATCAGCGTACACTCCTTCATTAAGTAAGCAACCTCCTTTCAAAATAATACTTATTATACCCATTTCTCTAATGTCATTCCCCTTTGGCCAAAATTAGCCCAAATTTTCCTTACCTCACAGGCCAGAGTAGCTCTATGACTATTCCTCCTTTTATCCTCTGCCAAAAATTACCCCAACTACCCACTGCACGAAGTTGCCCCACGCCAATCTTCCCATCTACCCCCTTGCCCCAACAATAGCCCACACCTACCTTTTCATCCACCTCTTTCTTTCCCCCAAAAGCCAGCGTCATTCTTTTCCTCCTTTTCCTCTGCCAAAGATTACCCCACGCTAACCTTCCCATCTACCCCCTTACCCCCAAATTATTACCCCAAAGTTTTTACCCCACAAATTTTTCCTTTTAATCCACCTCCTTTTTGCCCCTGGAGGCCAGAGTTGCTCTCACGGCAACCATCCCATCTACCCCATTACCCCCAAAAAATTACCCCAGAGTTTACCCCACAAATTTTACCTTTTAATCCACCTCCTTTTTGCCCCTGGAGGCCAGAGTTGCTCTCACGGCAACCATCCCGTCTACCCAATTACCCCCAAAAAATTACCCCAGAGTTTACCCCACAAATTTTACCTTTTCATCCACCTCTTTTTTGCCCCCGGAAGCCAGCGTCGCTCGATCCCTCCTTTTATCCTGCGCCTTCTGCAAACTGCTGACCACTTGTCGCTGCTTCAGGTTCGATTCCCCGTCCAAATTTGACGTTTCCACGTAACAGACACCCAAGGGGTCCGCAGACCGTAGTAGCAGCATGTCGGCAGGTATGGTTTCGTTGCAGGACAAGTGCACTATATCGCCCACCATCAAATCCTTCCAGGCTGTGCGCACATATCGGTTCACTTCGCTGCAAAAGAGAGGAAGAATTGGTAAGGGCAAAATTTGCTAATGTTTCAAAATATTGATATAGGAAGAACGTTGGAGGCTCATTCTCTATTCTCTTCACGATGTTCCTCCAATCAATATCGTTTTATGCTTTAAGAGTTCCGCATGAATACTTCGCCCCGAAAAATTTTGCTAATGTTTCAAAATGTTTTCTAACGTTTTACCCCGAATTACCCCAGACTACCCCACGTATGCACTTATCCATGCACAGTTACCCGTATGAAGCTTGCTCAGTTCACGTAAGTAAGCAGCAAATTTGCATTGTTAAAAAACATAAAGTCAGGGGAGGAATTCACCTGAATTACCCCACCCCGGGGGTAGTAACTTGAGGTGCATGTCCGCCCCAGTTTTCCACGTGCGCCCCAAAATTCAGCTGCCTGTCAAAATTACTGTGTGGTAGATGTGAAGAGGTGCCGGAAGGTGAGGCAAAGAGGTGAATTTGGCATTTTGCACCTCAGGTTTTTGTCGGCTACCTATCCACCTGCCCACGCTACCCAACAATACATATCTCTGCTTACTGATTCCATACGCGACAACCCAGCGCGTTGATCCGTCGGTCTGATTTGTAGCGCCGATAGTCCTCGAACGCATCCTTCATCGCCGTCAATGACATGACGAACATGACAGGAATCGCAGCCACCTCACGACCGAAAACTTCGATCTAAAAGAATTCAAGACAACACAAAATAATTTACAGTGTTGCCGTCATCTGAGATTGGTCCTAATTGTAGACTTCTGTGCCTTCAGCAAGAGGGCCAGCCGTGGTATTAGAAATTACCCCCGCGTTCCCCTAAATTACCCCACAAATTGCCCCAAGTACCCACAAGATATCACCACAGAAACAAATTTAGACTGAGCACTGTCATTGGACAACAAAGCCGTGGTGTCCAATGGGTTCATAAATTATTTACCCCCAAATTGCCCCACAGAACCCCACAAACAAATTGCAATTCCAACAGCAGGAATCCAATTGAGTATAACGATGAATAAAAAAATGGCCCCACAAAATACCCCCCAACAATATCCACGTACCACCCCACGATTTTACAAAAAAATTCCTACCGCAGGAATCCAATTGAGTATGACGATGAATATGAAGTAGAGGTTTGCGAAGCGATGAAACTGTTCGAACAGGTTCTTGGGTATGAAACTGAGCAGGCTGTACTTCGTGGTGCGAATGTAGTTGCTGTCATAGCGCAAATTCGGATGCGAATCGCTCGGCCCCAGCGAATCTGCCAGCACGTGGTTGGGGATCACTGTACGGTATCTGTCAAGAAAAGAAAACGAACGTTCACTGGCTCATTCGAAAGCTCATTCACATCTGAAGAAAAATGTGCTCGGCGTACTCATGGCTGGATCACTGTACGATAACTGGTAAGAAAAGAAAGCGTTCACTGGCTCATTTGAAAGCTCATTCACATCGGAGGGAGGAAATATGCGTTCGGCCTACCTACCTACTCATGGCTGTCCGTGCCTTTTTATCCATGGCCATGGACATTCTCTGGATGTCCATGGTTTCAATTCAAAAAGAAACCCACGCGAAAAGTAGACAGCACGGTAAAAAACAGCTACATACGACTCGCAAGCTAACCTTCTAACAAAGGAGCCAATGCAGGGACAGGCTTGTAAGAACATCGACACTACCTATCTTATTACGAACAGCTTGTGTTGACAAAGTTGAATGGGCTACTGTTTCAAAACTATATCATATAACTGAGATTTCTCTCGACCATCACTATTCCCGCAAATCGGCATTTTTGCTTGTATTTATTTTCAAATACATCTGCTGCTAAAACCGTGATGTTCAGCAGCCGGCTAATAGAATTCCAATTCACAAAAATATTCCATTCTGATAAATCAAACTCAACTCATGCGTATCGCATGTCCGATTAACAAATTTTGCTGCGCGGAGCGAAAAATAATACTTCAATGTCCATTGCATTTCCAAAAAACCATTATTGCACTGTACAGTTTTTATGCGCAAAATGTCACAACTGTTTTTCAGCGGCGACAACGGTGACATTTCGCGCCAATATGCATCCCTGCATGGGAAGGGGCTCGGCAAATACAGTAATGGCCTCATTCACATCGGAGGCTCGACATACAAGTTGGACGTACGCTTGACGTGGAACAGCAGCGGATGCCCCGCCGAGCACACGCCGAAGGGGATTATTTCATATGTGAATTAGCCCATGAAACCCTTTACAGCCAAACTAGGGTCCTGTGGGCTAAACCCGGAAGCCTGAGCTCTTCGTAATTTACCGCTTCGGAAAATGATGAGTATGGTATATGTAGTTCATTTGAAAGACGAGAGTTCAAGGAATCGATTGGTAGAACGCTTGTCTCAATCGGTCTTATGGTTGCTTAGATTATAGGCTACTAGGTGTCCGGGTTTACCTCATCTCCGCGTTTTGCCCAGCAGTACCCTACATATCATAAATGTCAAAAAACTTACTTCGCAACCGCAGTCGGTTTTGAGAGCAACACGCCTTGAAAGCCTGCCAATTGCACAGCCACATGGGAATTTTTCGCCCCGACTGCTCCACCTTGT
>JASAMW010004353.1:0-17633 GCA_030247985.1 Epsilonema sp. ZAB3_2 | reverse complement strand
AGGCCTTGCGTCGTCCTGGTTTGTGGTAGTAGTAGTACGCGGTCTCAGGAGTACCTTTGCCTAGGGTGTACTGTCGACAGACTTCTAGAGAGGCTTGAGGCGGACAAAGAAGTCCACCAATTTATTTTTGTCACAGACACTCGGTGTGATCTGCAGAACGGGAATGGCTGCTATTTCAACACACAAGAAGTTGAAACCAGGAATTCTACTCAGTGAGATATCTCTGCACATGCTCCACAGAAAGAGAGTGCGGTTTTTTGGAGAAGAAAAAACGATTTCTGCATCATACTCTTCACTGATAATTGGTCTTGACAAATGTTCTTTTTGTATGCTTTTAGCTCAGGAACAATGATACACACAAACAAACAAAGGTCAAAAAGCTGTCCAGTGTGGATCATCCCAGTTGTGATTTTGTACCACACTATATTTTTGGGTGAATACCCCATGGGCTATACAAATCAAGTGGTCTGATGGGGTTATGCAGTGTTTGGTTTATAATGAGATCCTGTATGTATTTTCAGGCATAATTGAAGTTAAAACAGGGTTATTCTAGTCAAGACATGATCAGCTAACCTGGTGCAACTTGGCTGTGGGCTAGCTATAGCTCACCTATAACAGCTACATTGACTAAGGTCAGGGCTACCTACAGTACATGGATGGGGTTATTCACAGGGGATATAATACCAGTGGAGAAGTGCTCCTAGGGCACGAAGGAAGTGAGAAGGCTCACTAGCCTGCAGATGCTTATAGGGGTAGCAAGTTTCAGCAGCGATGGGCAGTTGGAACCTTCTGGTTTTTGCCGTCCAACCTGCTAAGCATCTGCAGGCTAGTGAGCCTCTCGCTCACTTCCTTCGTGCTCCTTAGGAGCACTTCTCCACTGGTATTATATCCCCCTGGTGAATAACCCCATCCATGTACTGTAGGGTACCTTAACTTACCGATGTAAGCTGGTCATAGGCTAGCTATAGCTACTCCTACACCAAGTTACTATGCTAATAGGCCTAGCTGATCATGTCTTGTACTAGAATAACCCTGTTTTAACTTCAATTATGCCCTAAAACACATACAGGATCTCATTATAAACCAAACACTGCATAACCCCATCAGACCACTTGATTTTGTATAGCCCATGGGGTATTCACCCAAAAATATAGTGTGGTACAAAATCACAACTGGGATGATCCACTGGACAGCTTTTTGACCTTCGTTTGTTTGCGCTTCATCGTTCCTGAGCTAAAAAGCATACAAAGAACATTTGTCAAGACCAATTATCAGTGAAGAGTATGATGCAGAAATCGTTTTTCTTTCTTCTCCAAAAAACCGCATCTCTTTCTGTGGAGCATGTGCAGAGATATCTCACTCAGAAGATCCCCAGTTTGAACTCCCGCGTGTTGAAAGATAGCCATTCCGTTCTGGATATCACACCTAGTGTCCGCACAAAAAAATAAATTCGTGGACTTCTTTGTCCGCCTAAGCTCTCTAGAAGTCTGTGACAGTACACCCTAGGCAAGGACTCCTAGACCGCGTACTACTACTACCACAAACCAGGACGACCAAGGCCTAAACCACGCAATGGACGCTATATTCCCATTCTCTTACGCCCCTGCGTACAAAAACATGTAGAAACTTTAGAAAAACACCAGGTTTTTGATGTTTTCTGCTATAACAATGAAGTGTAAACAAATTTATGTTCATGTCAGCTTAGTATTCATACATTGGAAGGAATATCATGGTCAACCAATCACTTTAGCATGTTGTGCAGTACAGAATTGCATGAACAAAATGCTGGTTACAGCTTCATAGTCATGGTAGCTAATACTTTTTACCATCATTCATCCCACTGAAGTAAACCAGCCATATTTTCCCATCTAGAAGCACAACCATTGGTGCCAGAGAATTGATGGGGTGCAGCTTACACACATCAGCAGTCCAAAATGGCATCAATGCATGCATGTCATCATGCTTTGTCTACCTACAGCATGTCACATCTTTATCAACTGGAATGTCTTTGCAATTGACAGCATGGAACACAATTGGTATGGAGAAGCACATGAGGAACTGGGCTAGCTTGGTGTATTGCCCAGTGTATGGCCCATATGCAATCACAGCCAGTGAGATGCACAGCATTACAACAAACATAGCCTGAGCCATAGCAATAAATTTCTGCATGGGCGCAGGTTGGATTATTGTAGAGAAAGTAATGTGGTTTGCATAATATAAAGCATTGTGTATAACCCACATAACTCCATTCTACAGTACTTGTCACTGCTACTTTGATGATATTAGATGAAGAAGCAAATGACAAGTTAGGCTAGTTAGTGTATTGCCTGGTGTATAGCCCATATAGTGCAGCCCAGTAGTGAGACAAAGGGTAATAAATAATTCAAAATAGCTATTGACAATGTACTGTAGTTTTCTAAAATGGAGTTATGTTGGTTATACATTATGCACTACATTATTTCAATATGGATAACCCCTCTGATGGAAAAAGAGCTGTCAATTGCAAAGACATTCCAGTTTATAAAGATGTGACATGCTGTAGGTAGACAAAGCATGATGACATGCATGCATTGATGCCATTTTGGACTGCTGATGTGTGTAAGCTGCACCCCATCAATTCTCTGGCACCAATGGTTGTGCTTCTAGATGGGAAAATATGGCTGGTTTACTTCAGTGGGATGAATGATGGTAAAAAGTATTAGCTACCATGACTATGAAGCTGTAACCAGCATTTTGTTCATGCAATTCTGTACTGCACATCATGTTAAAGTGGTTGGTTGACCGTGATATTCCTTCCAATGTATGAATACTAAGCTGACATGAACAAAAATTTGTTTACACTTCATTGTTATAGCAGAAAACATCAAAAACCTGGTGAATTTCTATAGTTTCTACGTGTTTTTGTACGCAGGGGCGTAAGAGAATGGGAATATAGCGTCTATTGCGAGGTTTAGCACTGGTCCTCCTGGTAGGAGTACGTGTGCGGTCTAGGTCTCCTTGCCCTAGGTAAGTAATGCTATTTTTAGCACGACGAAACGAGCAAACGCCCGAAATCATTTGATGATCGAATAGGACGGAGCGCGAGCGGAGGAAAGGAAAAGTACGAGTTCGAGTTCCACTCCATCAAGGCTCTAGCGAAGCATTTACCACAAAAAGAAGAATTGGGTCCATTCGATTCAGGGGAAAATGGCTAAAACAAATATGGCTAGGAAATCGGAAGCTTCTTTCAAAGATCGACAGAAGCCTGACGCCGTAAGTCGTTTCACTACTGTGTACATGACGTACTCGAGTACTGTACTGTACATACCCGTCAACCTGTGTTGTCTGAGCTTCTGTTTCAAGACTTGCGGTTTCCAACCGTGCTATTTACAGATTCGCAGTAGCAATATGGTAGCGGCAAAGGCTGTAGCGGATGCCATTCGCACGAGTTTAGGCCCGAGAGGAATGGACAAAATGATTCAGTCGGGTAGCGGTGACGTCACCATCACCAATGACGGTGCGACCATCTTGGATCAGATGAATGTCCAACATCCCACCGCTAGAATGGTATCTATATAGCTAACTTAGTCTGGCGGCTCGCTGACCAGAGAGAGTTGGCTATGGGACTCTGAGTCGTACTGCGTAGTTTGCATGTACTTCTGCTAAATAATACTACACATCTGCAATTTTGAGTCTATTTTACGCAACGCCATAGCCAACTCTTACTGGCCAGACTATAATAGTGTTTTCAGTGAGATGTCGGGGCCTTGAGGTCGTGCTGCGTAATTTACATGTAGAATAGAATGTCTTTGGAATAGCACTTCAGAAGAAGGCCCAATGGTCCTAATTGTGGACTGATGCTCAGTACTAAGTTGCTTCCAGTCCGGCGTAAAATAGAATTGTGAGTTTACTTACGCCGGGCTGGAACCTGGTACTGAAGGCGTAGAAGTAACCAAACTATTAGAACCAGGCCTGTTGCTGCTATCATGTCTGACAAGGCCCTTGTATCTTGACCGGTGCCAATCTAGAACGGGAAAAAATTGCTGAGGCTTTCGTAGATTGCATCGATTCTCTTTTCATGCCTTAAAAATTTCAGCTGGTAGAGTTATCCAAGGCGCAAGATGTGGATGCGGGGGACGGGACGACGACGGTGGTTGTACTGGCCGGCAGTTTGCTGGACGCTGCTGAGCGCCTGCTCAAGCGCGGCATACATCCCACGTCTATCTCGGAGTCATTCCAACGGGCGGCGGCCAAGGCAGAGCAGATACTGGACGCCATGTCACTGCCCGTGGATCTGAACGACACCGACCTACTCACCAAAATCGCCGCCACTAGCCTAAACTCGAAGGTAGAATGGCCCGCTACACTATACACGAGCTCCGAGAAACGCACTCACATTTTTGGACGCTGACCGCCGATTTGGCCGAGCAGGGGAAGACCGATGGTCAGCGTGACAGAACCTAAAAATCACAAGTAATATTACGTTTTCTTGGCTAAACTGATGAGTATGATGTTTCAATTTCCATCGAGCTTCCACCAACTTGGGTTGTCCGTCAGCGATACCGTCACGGTAGAGTAGCAGAATCGCCGCAAATTCAACCGCGCGGCTAAATCGGCAGTCGGCGTTCAATGTGAATGAACCTTGAAACATCTAGTACGTACAGCTTAACTGATGACTATATAGTGGCAGGCACATGCAGTGCAGTATGTACGTACGCTTGTTTTGCAGTGTGAAACGTTGTATCTATGTGAATGCACTGTAAGTTGAGGTAATAGAATGCGAAGGCTTTGCTACTCGTGTCATTATGGTTTCAGGTGGTGTCTCAGTACTCGTGGTTGTTAGCTCCGATGGCTGTCAGCGCCATCCGCAAGGTGATTGACCCCGCCAAGGACACAAACGTCAATCTGAAGTCCATCAAAGTCGTCAAGAAAGTCGGGTAAAGCACCGTTCATGCAGTGTTGTGTTACTTACGTAAATACGTAATGTAGGTGCTCAGCTCATGCTGAATGTTTGTACTGTACATACGTAATGATGCTGCTCTTCGATGTACAGAGGAACTGTGGAGGAATCTTCTTTTGTGGACGGAGCGTTATTCGATCAGAAATCTGTGGGAGCACCAGGGGCGCCTACTCGGATGGAAAAGGCGAAGATAGGATTGATTCAGTTCCAGCTGTCGCCGCCCAAAACTGATGTAATTTTTCGCTCAAATCCTTCTTCCGCTGTATGGAGTCTATTTTAAGAGATTTGAGCACAAGAGAAGAAATTTGAAAAATTGGGCAGCCAGTGCGTGAGTCGAACACGCAGCGCCGAACGGGATGCATCTGTACATTTCCTTCGTCAGTAGGGCCCAGTCTT
Organism: Epsilonema sp. ZAB3_2; assembly: GCA_030247985.1. Lineage (NCBI taxonomy): Eukaryota > Metazoa > Nematoda > Chromadorea > Desmodorida > Epsilonematidae > Epsilonema > Epsilonema sp. ZAB3_2. The sequence goes on along the minus strand of JASAMW010004353.1, from coordinate 12,298 downwards.
TTCGGCCTCCTACTAAAACCTGTTTCTCCCGTCTGTGTAGTATTGAGAAAGGAAAGTGGGAGCGCGCTGCTGGTCGATGTCCACTCCACACACGCACATGAGAAAGCAAAGGGCCTCAGGGGGTAATTACATTACAGGCTTACATAAGATAAGACTGCCTTGTTGGATCAATCGTCAAGCTCTTTGGCCACTGTTTCTGTTTGCTTGCTCATTTATTTATCAGTCAGTCACTTTCTCACCTCAGTGCTTCATAGTGTCTGGCCAAATTTCAAAGCTTGATACGTGACATAGTATCATACGAATTTTACTGAGATTGATAGAGTAATCAATGAGGAGACAGTAATCTAATGCCAGAAAGAGGGTTACTGTATTGCCTGTATGAACACACATGCTCCGTATTTTTGGTGTACAGTCAGAATTTACCCATCAAACACCACGGAATAAAAAAGACGACCCAGAAATATGGTGGCATTATTGCCCTTGGGGGATGGGATCAAGACAAAGAACACCAAGACAAATACATACCTACTGTAGCTACAATACTTGTTCGCGCATGCGCTTCTACTGTGTCTTGCCTGTTGTTCGTGTTACCTACCTGCCACCTACGTATAAATAGTAATGGCGAAACGCAGCGCTATGTCAGAGAGACAGCTGATTACGCTTACGCACCTTTCTATCTTTCATTCGCACGTTGATTTGTCCACTCCTAGCGCGACCGCTGGCCTGTCTGACTATCGACAAGAATAATAACTGTCTGCCCTCCTCCTCCGCCCCTCTCTCTCTCTCTCTCTCCCTCTCCCGTAGTTGGGCCCTACTGACGAAGGAAATGTACAGATGCGAACGGCATTACGCCCCTCTTAGCGCACGTCTCTTAGAATTTGTGTAAATTTTGTGTATCGTCATCATGCCAAGAACCTGTACAGTACTTTTGTTAGCAAGTGCGTAGAAAAGTGCCATTGTGAAGTGCATAATGGGTGTTTGTAGATGGAGAATCAGGTGATAATCGAGGATTACGCGCAGATGGACAGGGCACTGAAAGAAGAGCGGACCTATCTGCTGGATCTATGCAAACAGATCAAGAAAGCCGGCTGCAACGTCCTGCTCATTCAGAAATCCATACTCCGGTACGTAGTAGTGCGCTTTTCTGTGCGTCTTATTGTTGCTTAGCTTACACGAGGCATTTATGTACATACTACAATGATATGTTGATTACGCTGTGTTTAGCGACGCAACCAACGAGCTCTCCCTCCACTTTCTGGCCAAAATGAAGATCATGGCCATTCGAGATGTGGAGAGAGAAGATATCGAATTCGTGTCCAAGGTAAGTCACCGTCGCATGCATATGCGTATCATGTACGTACATACCTTACTAGGGCGACGGGCTGTTCAAGTTCCTTTCTTTCACAGAGTCTGGGCTGTCGTCCGGTGGCAAGCGTGGACCACTTCACACCGGAATGCCTCGGATCAGCTGATCTGGTGGAAGAAGTCAATCTGGAGGGAGGCGGCAAGGTCATCAAGGTGAGCACATGCTCTCTAATAGTCAGGTTTCTTGCTCATTCCAGTCCATGAAAATGTTCGCCTAACACACACGGTCTCTGATCGTGTAGAAAACTATGTGCAGCTTTGGAAGCGCTGTATTTACGTATGTACACGTGGTGAGCGTGAGATGAGGGTTGTCTGTGGTTGCAGGCGACGGGTGTGGCGAATCCGGGCAAGGCTGTCTCTATTCTGATTCGTGGATCAAATAAGCTGGTTGTGGACGAGGCTGAACGCTCGCTGCACGACGCACTCTGTGTCATTCGATGCCTCGTCAAGAAACGGTAAGCTTTACCTTCGCCTATTCTCGCCGCCAAACTACTACTATTATTATCTTTCGGGTGATAGCTTAAAACTTCCCTTCAGTAGCCTACTCACTAGCAATTTTTCTGCTTATTACTTCAGTATGTTTGTTTATGGTATAGTGCGTTGGTGTGCGGCGGCGGCGCGCCGGAGATGGAGGTGAGTTGTCGCCTGCGCGCGCTGAGTCAGTCCGTGTCGGGGGCGGAGGCCTACTGCTGGCGCGCCTTCGCCGAAGCCCTGGAGATCATCCCGTACACGCTGGCCGAGAACGCTGGCCTCAATCCCATCTCCACCGTCACCGAACTGCGTAATCGACACGCCAAGGGAGAAACAGCGGCCGGCATCAACGTCAGAAAGGTACGTACGCATGCCGCATCTATTTTTTAGTACGTACGTACACTGGCAGTAGCAAACTCGCTGCGTACTTACACGTACGCTGTATTTACGCTGCGTAACGTAGTACATACAACGAATTTAGTACGTAGTGTACGAACTACGTACCCTCTATAATTTTGCTCGTACCCTCTATAATATTGTTGCGTTCCTGTCTTTGGAAGTACCGACGGGTGGTTAGTAGGAAGGATTAGAGCAGGAAGGTGTAATCTAAAACACACGGGAAGGGCCTTAGTACATTACCGTATTTACCTGTGCATAGCCCCCCCCCCCCCTATGCATAGCCCCATATTGGCAAAACATAAAAAATGCCCTATGCATAGCCCCCCCCCCCCCCTCCCTATGCATAGCCCCATATGTACTGTAGGGTACCTGAACCTACCTACATAAGCTGGTCATAACCTACACATAGGCACTCCCACACCAAGCTAAGATGCCTATAAGCCTGCTTGGGCGTGTATTGTACTAGAATAACCCTGGTTTGACCTCAATTATGCCCTAAATCACGTGCTTTTGGCCTAAAAAATATGCCTCTGCGCACCTCTCAAAAACATGCACAGGTAAATACGGTATGTTGTCTGTGCATGTGTGAACAGCAGCAGGTGATGCCAGAAGTTTTTTCTACAGGGTCACGTGACGAATATAATGGAGGAGAATGTGGTGCAGCCTCTGCTCGTGTCCACCAGTGCTGTAAAATTGGCAGCGGAGACTGTACGATCCATCCTCAAAATCGACGACATCGTAAGCCTATTATAGACAGTTCTAATTCCAGAATTGATTTCTCTTCTGTCACACATGCATACCATTCTTTCTTTGGCGTTTCTTCAGGTTCAAGCCGTCAGAAATTTCTGAGATGATGACAATTACCGGGAGCGCGTGCGTAGGTTTAGGTTAGGTACTACAGTCTGAATGAACGAAGAACATAACATACGTACAGTACGTGAGCAGATAATAAGCAAGCACTTCGTCCGTGAAAAAAGTGAGAATTGGGTGTCCGATTATGATCTTGTTTTGTTGCTTGTTGGCGTTGTTATGCATCCATTATTTTACATTTCTGCTTTTGATAGCCCAACACTTACTGTGAGCATAAGTTGTTAGTTGAGTATTGGACATTGGTTGATTGAAATCGTAGGTGATGATAGATTCGTGATCAGATAGATGCAAAATCGATTTCCTTACTATACTTGCATCGTCTCCAGTGATCACTGATGTGTTCTGTCTGCCCACAGCAATGCGTATGCGTTGAGAAAAAGTGTTTTGTTGCTTTCTTCCACATGCGTCGTAATAAGTGGACAGTGTGCAGATGCTGTTGTTTAGTTGCCTGGCAGCTCTCTGGGTGGGGGGACAAAAAGTTGGAGACGTTGTGGCGGAGGGTAAAGCCGTACTTATTGAGGGCGGTGTGGGATGCATCATTCAGTTAGTAGCCGCACCGGCTTGAGTAAACAAATTTTTCTCTGTCACACTGAGCGTAAAGTAAAAGCCATCCAGCTGCGCTACAATTTATAAGAAGTGTTAGGATCAAATAATTATTCTGTTTCCGAAATCAGATATTATTTTGAATTAACATTTGTATGTGTTGATAAAAGGAAGAAGCATGTGTTTCTCTGTCAGATATCAATTACTAGCGCTCGGAACCTTCGTTTTGACCTGTTTGCACGCCAACATTTTGCTCTGGAATTTCACCAAATTGTGCATGATCGATGCCGAGGCTGAATCTGTTCGAAGCAACAATTCATATCGAAAAAGGCGGTTAGCTGAAGCTAATGAGACCTCTACAACGATGCTATTTGACAATAATGTCAGCATCCTGGCAGCGGAGTCTGTTGGTCTATTCCAAGTCTCACTGGATGCGGGCAGCATCGAAGCAACGAATTTGTCCGTTCCTCTGATTGAAGATATTGAAGAAGCAATGACAGCTAATAATGCAACAGCGTCAACATCATCGGTTGCTCCAGCAAAGGAATATGACTTATTTGTGATCGACTCCAAGGCAAATGAATCTTTGTCTTGGGTGCTTAGTGACGAACAAGTGATTTTCTCCTCGCTCGCTTGGGGGACCACAATCGCCGTTCTGCCTGCCAGTTGGTCGATTCAAAGATTCGGCGCCCGACTGTCGGGTACCGTAATCTGCGGCCTTTCCTCATTGGCCACGCTTCTCGCTCCGCTAGCTGCGAATTACGGCGGCGTAGCATTTTTTATCGTTTGTAGAATTTTCCAAGGTGTCGGCTTTGCAGGCATGTTTCCTATGGCCGCCATTCTGACAGCAACTTGGGCAAAGCTTGACGAAAACGGATTGTTCCTTGGTACCCTTCTCTGTTGCGTACAATTGAGCGCTGTCGTGGCAATGCCCATATCGGGAGCATTTTGCAGTTCAGCAGGATGGGAAGCCGTCTATTATCTGCATGGAGGCGTGACATTATTGGCCACGCTTGCCTGGTGCTGTTTCTATCGGAACAATCCGCGCGAATACACGCGAATTAGCGGCTACGAACTCGAAAGAATTTTTGCCGGAAAACCCGTTGCCCAATTCTCGCGCAAACGGCAGAGATTAGGCAATCATGTCAACAAGGTGCCTTGGAAATCAATTCTGACCTCAACGAAAGTGTGGGCCGTTCAAATTGCCGGTTTAGGCAACGCATCAGCCATGAATCTATTTTTCCTGTACATTCCTACCTATCTACGACTGGGCCTAGAATTCAGCATCTTATCCAGTGGATTCCTTTCTGCCATTCCCTATCTGTTGCAGCTGACGGTGAAACTTGTAGCAGGAGTACTGTCGGACAGATTGCCGGTAAAAACACCGACGTTTCGAATTAAACTTTGCAATTTTGTTGGATTCTGCGGCACTGCTTTTTGTCTCACAATTTTGGCTTTTATACCCGGCAAATCTTACGCTGGTTTCGCCTTCGCCTTGCTTCTGGGTGCGATCGCCATCTGCGGCTGTCATACCGGCGGATTTTATAAGAGCACTACTCTCATTGGACGACAATTTAGCCCGATTCTGATGGGTGGAGTCACGCTAACCGCTTGCCTAATTATTATGCTGCTGCCGTTTCTGAAAAGTGCCATAGTTACGGAGGATACGCAGGTGCAAGATTGGCGTTGGCTCTTTCTTACCGTGGCAATAGTTTTGTTTGTGACAAACTTATTCTTCGCTTTTTTCGGTTCTGCTGTAGCGGATCCTTGGGCTCTCAAAGACAGTGAAGCTCACAGGGGGAAGACATTTGCAGATGTAGACGGTACTGAACTGGAAGATTTTATAGAACCAGGAATAGTGGAAATGAAAGTGAAAGTACTAACTGTACCTGTGGATGGATAAGCCAAAAGTAGTATGTATTTAGATGGTAAAACGAAACGTGCACTGCTACATATAGACGTGATAAGGTGATATACAGAGTGTCTCATAATAAACCGTCCACCTTTCCGTGCAGGTAACTCTGGAACCACATCTCAGATTTTAATGCGGTTTTTTGTACTTTGTAGCCAAGGCTTCAACAAGTAAGTGTACAAAATTTCAACTATGTGGTCCACATACTTCAAAGACTACAACGGTTTGAATCTGGAAGCTCAAAATTGACGTTTTCCTTTACTATGGAGAAAATATCGGTTTTAGTTTTTCAAGATACCCTGTTTCATGCGTTTGCTATGCTAGCACTGGGGGTAATGCATGAGGTACACATTTCCTGACATTTTGGGACATCTATATTCATTACGAGGCTAATTATATTATAAATTATGCACAGAATTACCCCTAAATCGGCACTACCAGTTCGAAAAACCTTGTTTTTTTACCGCTGGAGGAAAAAGGTGTTTGAGCAACTTCCACCGGACTTAGGAAGCTAAAATTTTGTACACATCTCAGTTCAAGCCTTGGCTACAAAGTACAAAAAACCGCATTAAAATCTATGGTGTGGTTCCAGAGTTACATGCACGGGAAGGTGGACGGTTTATTATGAGACACCCTGTAGACCATGACGCGAAATCTAGACGAAGTGCCCAGCACTTATATTTTACAAACAGATACGTAGGCCTACGGATGTACTATGTAACAAGAAAATCATCCGCTTTTGCTATGCATATGCTCCCATCACCGATTGCTGCGTAATGGTCGTCCTGGTTAAAATCGATGTTCGATACATTTTCGAATTGTGACGAGTGGGCGTGCATTCATTCCATTCATAGCTTCGTTTCTCCAAGCTCCGATTGGCTAGGGTTTATTGCTTGGTTTCGTTGTTTCAGTTCAATGTTGTGCTGCTGAAGTTCTTGCATGGCACTATTGATGTCGTCTGTGTATTTTTCATCCTCAGGTCCTGATAGCTTTCTATTGTTAGTATGTTTTGCTCTAGGTGGCTTCGTTGGGGGTGCTTCCGCGGCGGCAGATTCTCTGAAACACTATGAATGAATGAAAATACCTTCATCGGCATTTGTGCACATGGATGATGGATGGATGCCGTGAAGGAAACGACATTGATAAAATATGAAATACAGACAGGTAAATTCAGGATACAAAAAGAGCGTGTACGATCTCAGTACAAGAGGAAAGTTTACAGCTACACATAGAGTCAAGGCGATCAGATGGGACATGCTAATAGGGGCGCTTCACACTGCGCTGCATGTTCGACTCACGCACTTGGCCTCTCTAATAATTTTTAGGCAACTTTTCTTGCCCTCGCATCTCTATTGCAGTAATCTTTATTTTTTGTTTTTGTATATAGGCCTATGTATTTTAAAATATGGTGAAAAGAAGAAAATTATCGGAAAAAAGAGCTACCTTACTCTGTCGGAGAGGCTGCCAAAGCTGCAGGGTAGAGCTTCGGCCAAATAATCCAGGCGGCAGCAATTAGCACCAGGAAAGCTGCTACCATAAAAATTTCCATATTTCTTGCGAAGCTTTGGTTGATTGAATGGGGCACTTTCCTTATAGACACGTGGGATTCAATGGCCAAACACACGAAAGTGGGGATTCTTGTGAAACATGCATGACTAAGGCTTTCAGAGCGTTCATGTCTATGTATAGTATAGGCAATGCACAGTAGCACTAGTGGTGTGGCCGTAACCAACAAAATGTGAAGTATACGTATTCCATTATGTTTTTGGGTGCGTCATGAAAGCACAGGTGTGCGGCATGCGCGCCGCAAAGCACGTACATACATACATAGGTCTACATTGTAAACTTACAATACATATGCCACGGTAGACACTTTAGTATACAAAGTTTCACACTGCTAATCACCGTGGAGAAATGAATGACATTCTCTTCGTTGTTTCAGTTGGAATTGCAGTTCTTTTAGAACGATCGGAGGCAGGTACATAGTTGTCATCTCTGTTCACTGGCCATCTGGGTTTAGGCGGCTTCGTGCGCGGAGGCACCGGTGGTGGTGATGGCTTCTCTGTGTTTTCCGCTGGCGGCAACTGAACAGGCCATGGACGTGGAAGAGGCGGCTTCGGCGGTGGTACAGGGGGTATTTTACGCCGTCTAGGTTCGATTCTCACAAGGTCCAATTCTCTTTTTTTATCGACTCCTTCCGACAGTTGATCAGATGCAGTGGTAATCGTAATTTGCGGTATCGGTTTCGGCTTTGGCTTTTGCCTACAGTATTTGCATTGAAAACGAAAACAATTTAAAAACCGTTGGGCTACAAAAAGGCGAACACATCTGTTTGCAAGAATTTACCTTGTGTTAAGCTGCCACAGTTGGAAGACAGCACCAACAAGCCATGCTGTAATCGTTGTACTTTTGAAGACCAAAATCCACGCATTTGTCACAATGCTCGCGACAATGCCCAGAATCCAAGGAAATATTTTTGTCGACATCTCAAACGTGTCCAACTTGACAAAAGTTCGCCCACCTGCCGTTGCCTTCGAAGCGTATAAGTATTTTCTCTGCTTATCTTTTATATTGGAAAAACTCCAACAAAATAGCCTTTTGTTCTTTGTTGATTTTTTTGCCAAGAAAAAGAACCTGGGCTGGCACCACTACCGTTCGTTTAGCTGGGGAAATTTGTGCACATTTTGCTGTGAAAATTGGGAGAAACAATGCTGCAGGAATCATAGTACGTATGCACTATGCACCCTAGGTGATGTACGCAGGTAGGTGTACAGTAGTACCACGAAACACTTTGCTTTCGCGCCACCCTTTGTGTCTTATCTGATTGATAACCATCCAACTTTTGTTTCTGCATCTCAATAAATTGACGCTTTTTCTGCCGACTTTTTCCGCCAAAAGCCGCCCGGAAGGTGCTCTCATTCATCACGATGGCTACAACAAAAATCTGCACCCCAAACCAGACTCCAAAATCGTCCAAAACTTGAGTGCAATATACTGTACGTGTATATATACAGGGTGTCTCATAATAAACCGTCCACCTTCCAGTGCGTGTAACTCTGGAACCACAGCTTAAATTTTCATGCGGTTTTTTGTATTTTGTAGCAAAGGCTTCAACTCAGATGTGTACAAAATTTGAGCTTCATAGGCCAAGCGGAAGCTGCTCAAACACGTTCTTTCCCCGGCCGCGGTAAAAAACGAGGGTTTTTCGAACTGATAGTGCCGATTAGGGTGGTCTTCTGTGCATGGTCCAAACAAAATTAGTCTCGTAATGAAAAAAAGATGTTCCAAAATGCTAGAAAATACGTATCTCATGCATTAGCCCCAGTGCCTGGGTAGCAAACGCATTGAACTGGGTATCTTGAAAGAATAAGACCGAGATTTTTCTCCATACTGAAGAAAAACGTCGATTTTGAGCTTCGAGAGTCAAACCGTCGCAATTCCCGAAGTATGTGGACGAAATGGTTGAAATTTTGTAAACACCTGCGTTGAAGCCTTGGCTACTAAATACAAAAGACTGCACGAAAATCTAACATGTGGTTCCAGAGTTACATGCACGGAAAGGTGGACGGTTTATTTTGAGACACTCTGTATGTACGTACATAATAGGCATAGCAGGGTAGATTAAAATGCGAAACATACGCATAATAATCTTACTGCAAGTACGTACGTACGTTACGTACATACACTGAGCTTTCTTGGTGCAACATGCAACATAAAACCCAAGGAGATACGGTACCCCAAACTCGTTGTTCATTTCAAAAAATATTTCCATGACAACTCTCGTCGCTATAATTGTCGCATATGGCTTGCTACAGTATGTATGTGAGTACAAGTCGCGCAAAGCACCAGAATGGCTCGGTGGGTGGTCGCCCGTCCACCAAGGCCTGCTGATAATCAATTTATCAATATTGCCACTTCACGCAGGTGTGCACGGAAAACTTGCTGTCAAAATGTCCACTTAACTACTCACATTTGACGGTTGGGCATATGCACAAAACTATATCTATTCTTGTCTTTGGCACAAGCATAAAACTCATAAGCATGTAATTTTTCAAGCTGAAGCCTTCAGTCAAGCACAGTATAACTGTCAGGCGTAGTTATTATGCGAGAACAGCTGTCAATAGAGCAAATAAACTTAGCCACGACAAAAATGCGGTTGGGAAATGCGATTATGTTTGTTTTTTACGCGTTGAAGATTGCACCACATCAGGAAGACTATTTTCATTCTCTAAGGAATAGCCCAAAGCAATTGCTAGTGGTTTTTGACTTTGAGGTACATGGATTTGAGCTACGTACGTTGAGGCGGTCGTTGACGTCGATGAAGCTTGAAGTCTTCAATCAACAAGCAAAAGTAAGTCTCCCCGGTGCTTTGCTACGTAATTATGTACCAACGCTGCATACACAAAGAAACTTTATACCTTGCATCGTCTCGTAGTACCTGTTGTAGCTGCTGTCAGCTGTTCGACATATGACGAATAATGTGCACAAAATCCCCCTGAGGCGCTTTGTAAAAAAGATGAGACCTTACTGTGCTTGCTTATTGCTTATCTCTCCACGGCCATCCTACGTAAAATTAGTAAACTAGTATTAACGGAGAAAGAGGAAGATGAGCTTTCTCCTCAGCAACCCCCATCGCCATTTCGCTTCAGAGAAACTGCACCGTTCTTCTCCCCTGAGGCAATGCTCCTGCTTCCTGTTCCTTCCAGTGACTTCGTTGGAGGCCGAATGGATTGGTTGGTGAAGCTGGTTTTGTATACAGAAAATTGCGGCGAATGTTTGTGCAAAACTATTTTCTGAGGCGGAACTGACCTTTTCCTTGCACCTTCTGCATAGCATAGACAGAGCGACGGACACCGAAACAATCACATTCCTGCATGTTTATGGGAAGAACTTTTCGAATGGCCTTTGCGTTTCTCTGCTGCTTCCTGGTTATGATAGAGTGTGGTGGTCGGGCAGAATGGCAGCTAGCACTTCAACTGCAACAATTGAATGGCAACGGTAAGCGCAACTTTTATATAAAAATAATATAAAAACAAAAACATATTAGTACTGTCTATCAAGCTACATACGTGTACTGTACGCACCTTGGTATCGTATACTCAGCACTGTCAGCGGAACAACCGACGTAATATGCCCACAACAGCATTGTACTGTACCGTATTTTTGGGTGTATAGCCCCATACAGAAATTGAGAGGTTCAATGGAGGTTATACAATAGGGGAATATGCAATGGGGGATATAGGTACTCAGCTAAGCTTATAGGCATAGTAGCTTGGTGTTGAACTTGCTATAGCTAGCTTATAACCAGCTTACATAGGTAGGTCAGGTACCTTAAAGTACATGGGGGTTATACACTAGGGGATATACACAGAAAAAATTTATGTTTTGGCAATGGGGGGTTATACACTGGGGATATACACCCAAAAATACGGTACGACATACTGTATGTACCCAAGCCAAAAACAAGAATACATATGTTCTATCCTCTTTTCTTTTTCTAGGAAGGAGACAGACAGTAAATAAATACTTTTTGTTGGAACAGATGACGGACAAAACCAACGCCATTAATTTTTTTCAAAAAATACCTTTCATCGTTTTCAGACTTTTTAAAATTCAAGTAGCGGCTTGTGTATGGATGACCGTGTGCAGGCCTGTGAGCTACATTTTAATGTACAATGAGCATTTATTGTATTTTCTTTCATTCTGTTCAGCTATACCAACAACTGCAGATACTGACGACGCCGTCAGCTCTCTTGCGACTCTTGCCTTGGCGTCAGATGGTGCTGCAGCTGTAGAGCAAATGTTCGACTTGCCACTGCCTCCACCTGCTCCTACCTCACCACCTTCCATTGAATTTCTCTGCTCCAACTTCACCGGATCTCCAAGTACTGTTACTACTGTAATTATTACAGAGTAAAACCACCATACCCCGAAAATGGCGCGTCAGTGTTGGTTGGCAAGCCTGCCAGTGGGGGTCTCGTCCCATACAGAGGGGGGTCTCGTCCCAGGGGGTCTCGTCCCATACTGTAAACAGGGGGGAGGTCTCGTCCCGGGGGGTCTTGTCCCATATAGGGGGGGGGGGGGGTCTCGTCCCAGGGGGGTCTCGTCCCATATTGTAAACAGGGGGAGGTCTCGTCCCGGGGGTCTCGTCCCATATAGGGGGGGTCTCGTCCCATATTGTAAACAGGGGGAGGTCTCGTCCCATACAGAGGGGGGTCTCGTCCCAGGGGGGTCTCTTCCCATATTGTAAACAGGGGGAGGTCTCGTCCCATACTGAGGGGGTCTCATCCCAGGGGGGTCTCATCCCATATTGTAAACAGGGGGAGGTCTCGTCCCATACTGAGGGGTCTCGTCCCAGGGGGGTCTCGTCCCATGTTGTAAGCAGGGGGAGGTCTCGTCCCATACTGAGGGGGGGTCTCGTCCCAGGGGGTCTCGTCCCAGGGGGGTCTCGTCCCATTTTGTAAACAGGGGGAGGTCTCGTCCCATACTGAGGGGGTCTCATCCCAGGGGGGTCTCGTCCCATATTATAAACAGGGGGAGGTCTCGTCCCATACTGAGGGGTCTCGTCCTAGGGGGGGTCTCGTCCCAGGGGGGTCTCGTCCCAGGGGGGTCTCGTCCCATATTGTAAACAGGGGGAGGTCTCGTCCCATACTGAGGGGGTCTCGTCCCAGGGGAGTCTCGTCCCAGGGGGTCTCATCCCATATTGTAAACAGGGGGAGGTCTCGTCCCATACTGAGG
>JASAMW010004350.1:0-43904 GCA_030247985.1 Epsilonema sp. ZAB3_2 | reverse complement strand
TTTGTGTACGTAACGTACAGTACGTACTACGTACGTACGTAGAGTGGAACTCTGCAGTGGTTCAATGAGGGAGGATGAAGGTCTAATCTGATCAAATGTTGTTGTCGTCGCTTCGGCAAAAAGACCGGTAGATTTAATTAATTAATTTATATACACCCGGTAGATTAGTGGCCGGATTATTGCGCGACCTCTCATTTGGCCGCTCAGGGACCTTTAAAAAGCTTTCTCTTTCATCTCTCCTGCGTACTTACGTGTAATGTCTATACATATTGCCCTACCTGGCCAGGTGTACCTACATACGTACATACTGCACGTGTAATGGCGAAAGTACATAAAGAGCGGATTTATGATCAGTTATTTGCTCACTTCAAGCTCTATTTACGATACCTACTCATCTGCGGATTAACAACAAAGGGCAAGCCGCCCTTTTGTGCCTCTTGTGCCTTCTCTAGGTGTGATTAAACCTGTTGATTTGCTGTTTCAACCTCCAATAACCTTGTCCAGATGCCTGAAATACTTCACGTGCCTCTTTTCACCTCAGCCTATGGGTAGCCTACATTATACAGTAAAGTACGTAAGGATCTTTCCGCTACTTTTTGTGCAATGCTTTGCCTTAACGCCAGCTGAGGGTTGGGGGGTGGTTCGTTGCTTGAGCTGCTTTTGAGGGATGGAACTGGGGTTGCTGCTTGTCGGTTGCCTTCTCGCCAGCTGCGAAGCTGTCTTGCGCTCTATTGACCAGTTACGCTAAGACTTTTGGGTGGTCGCGAGGTGGACCGCGCCGTATTTATCATTGAAGTTTACGTAGATCGGTGCCGATAGCGTGGTGTCGTCATGTCGATGATCACGTGAGCACCGATGATCAAAACTTTCGCTAAATACATGCCGCGGGACCACCTCTCAACCACCCAACAGCGTTAGCGCAACTGGTCAATAGAGACTGCCTAAGGCTGTTTCGAGACACTATGCTTTTGGGTGGCTATGCTAAAGGAGTGCTTTGCCTTCGGCTGAAGTTGAGTGCGTGGCCTCTTTCTTTCTGTTTCTTGGCTGGTACTGTATAGACAAGCTTTCTTCCTCACTCAGGACATGTTGAGGGAAGTAAGGACCACCATCTGCCCCATGCACTAGCGGTGCAACAGTTGTCTGCGCTTTCTTTTGCCTTTATCCTCAAAACAACAACATGTTGCCGACAAAGAGAAAGCGAAGTCAGTCTCCAGATGTGAAGAGAGAGATAAAGCCCGGAGCAAATGATAAGCGGTGAGTTGAAGTTAGAAATCTTGGCGGAGGGGATAGGGACGGGGTTGGGTACTTTACTCGCTTGCTTGCTTTTTCTGCGCAAAGCAAAGTGCGTACGGGCTGGAGATGAACAGCTTGAGGTGGTCCACGAAACTTAATAGAAAAGATACTCAAGGGTAAAACACGCTGGTCCGCCGACAAAGGGCGAAGTTTTTCCTTTGAGATTCGTTAAAAATCAATCCATCATCTCTATCTTTCGTGGGGGCGAAGACCTTGAAATATGCAGTCAGTTTTTGAGGATTGGCAAGGTGGTCGGTTCTTTTTGTTCTTTTCCTCGCATCCTTTGTTTGATGTCGCATGAGGTCCATGCAATTTCTTGTTGGGCGGGCAAAGAGCAGATCTCTTCCCTTCTTACTGTTCTGGCGTCGAACACTTTTCACAGATTGAAGAGGCAACAAATTGAAAGCAAAAAGGCTAGTCATTTCCGTGGCCTGATCAATCAATAACCTTTTCTGGTCTTGGTGAAAAAGTGACACGACGCCAAGGAGAAAAGCGGTCCAGTTTTCTGATAAAAGGCGACTACTTCCTTCCGCGCGCTATCTTTCTTGGGCGAACATTGTAAAGGGGAGGGGCACTCACCCTAAAAGATTAGGCTTTACTTTATCAGTGTGGCCGCAAATCAGGTTATTTGTTACAGAGTATGTATGTGTAAGTACCGATATTTTCCCACCAGTAGGGAGGGAACTTCATGAACAGATAACGAACGTACATACGTACTACCAAAAAGTACTACATACCCTACACAACGCAACGACTAATAATCTGCCCACCTGCTGCCGCGCCCGTTTTTCGACGTTCGTGCATGGACTTCTATAGTATTTTCGCGGGCCTGCCCAACAAAGGCTATGTGCGGCATTTTTTTGCCACCTGAAAGGGCGGCTCGACAGGCTTTGTAGTCTCTGACGACACGATGTAATCTGATTTGACACCCCCGATGTACCTACCTACCTAAGTCGGGCGGGAGGGGAGCATGAATGATTTAGAAAAGGTCGAACACCACATAAGGTAGATAGTACATCTTTTGCCCATCCTTCAAGCAAAACTTTAAGTGATGCCTACGGTACGTATTTCCGCCGCAAATTTTGCAAAACCAAAATTGGGAAAAGTGGAACACAACACAACGCCAATGCCTACCCACCCTATCCCATCCGTAACACCTACCCTACCCAATTCCCTGCACTCAGAACCAAATTACGTGTTTGAATGTTTTTGTGCGTACCCAAGTAAAATTAGAATACTATATGAAATTTTTGTGCATTTTTATAGAAATAAAAAATAATTATTGTATAATGCTTTTAGCTTGACAGTTTATCAGGGGTGTATTTAGAGGTTGCTAAGGAAATTCTACCGTAACTTACAAGTAACGTGCATTGCGGATGGCTACTTATAAAGTTCCTTTGTTGGCAACGCAGGACATAACCTTAGGTGAATATCTGCAATTTCTTCGATACACCACGCAGGCCCCCCAATTTTTTTGGGTTTTTGAAATATCCAATTATTTGGGTATCCAATTATTTGGGTTTTACGAAACCATTACATTGGTTTTTACGAAACCATTGTATTGGGTTCTACGAAAGGCGAAACCAATGTAAGGGTTTCGTACTTTGGTATTATGTATGACCCATTCACATCGGACAATCGGACTCAGTCTTTACGAAACAGTCGAAAGAAACGTCATTCTCAGAAATAATCCTTACATACCTACCTAAGTGTGCCATGTAGTATTGCATGTACACAGTAAGAACAGTGTGCCAACGCATACAAAGTCGACGTCTACTGTATTCAAGAAATCGAAAGATCTTGGAAAATCTACAGTGTGAAAATAGCAACATCGCGTAAAAGGAAAATAATGTCTAACGTCAAAATAAAGTGACACGGCGGAAATGGGCCTGAAGCAATGCACAGATAGGTACACATGCCAAGGGCAACAATATGAATATGATTACCTAGCGGCTTGCTTTAACAACAAGGAACTCGTAAGAGATCCGAGGACAAGAGCAAGACCCTGAAAAATTGGGAAGGCCTGCGTGAGTGTAATCGAAAAAGAAAATTGCCAGATATTCCACGCTAAAGGATTACGTGTCCTGCGTTGCCAACAAAGAAGGAAGCTATTATAAGTAGCCATCGCGCAATGCACGTATCAACTTGTAAGTTACGGTAGAATTTCCTTAGCAATCTAAATGACACCCCTGATAGAACTGTCAAGCTAAAAGCATTATAGCAATAACAATCTATTTTTTAAATTATCCGCTAAAAATTAAAAATGGCACAAAAATTTCATATCAGTATTCTATTTTACTTGGGTTACGCACAAAAACATTTCAAACACGTAATTTGGTTCTGAGTGCAGGGAATTGGGTAGGTAGGTGTTACGGATGGGAATAGGGTGGGTAGGCATTGGCGTTGTGTTGTGTTCCACTTTTCCCAATTTTGGTTTTTGCAAAATTTGCGGCGAATATACATACATTATTTGCGGCGTAGGTATCACTTGAAGTTTTGCTTGAAGGATGGGCAAAAGACGTAGGCCTACTATCTACCTTTATGTGGTGTTCGACCTTTTCAAAATCATTCATGCTCCCCTCCCGCCCGACTTAGGTAGGTAGGTACATCGGGGTGTCAAATCAGATTACATCGTGTCGTCAGAGACTACAAAGCCTGTCGCGCCGCCCTTTCAGGTGGCAAAAAATGCCGCACATAGCCTTTGTTGGGCAGGCCCGCGAAAATACTATAGAAGTCCATGCACGAACGTCAAAAAACGGGCGCGGCAGCAGGTGGGCAGATTATAAGTCGTTGCATTGTGTAGGGTAGTACTTTTTGGTAGTACGTACCTTCGTTCGTTATCTGTTCATGAAGTTCCCTCCCTACTGGTGGGAAAATATCGGTACTTACACATACATACTCTGTAACAAATAACCTGATTTGCGGCCACACTGATAAAGTAAAGCCTAATCTTTAGGGTGAGTGCCCCTCCCCTTTACAATGTTCGCCCAAGAAAGATAGCGCGCGGAAGGAAGTACATGTAGTCGCCTTTTATTAGAAAACTGGACCGCTTTTCTCCTTGGCGTCGTGTCACTTTTTCACCAAGACCAGAAAAGGTTATTGATTGATCTGGCCACGGATAATGACTAGCCTTTTTGCTTTCAATTTGTTGCCTCTTCAATCTGTGAAAAGTGTTCGACGCCAGAACAGTAAGAAGGGAAGAGATCTGCTCTTTGCCCGCCCAACAAGAAATTGCATGGACCTCATGCGACATCAAACAAAGGATGCGAGGGGAAGAACAAAAAGAACCGACCACCTTGCCAATCCTGAAAAACTGACTGCACATTTCAAGGTCTTCGCCCCCACGAAAGATAGAGATGATGGATTGATTTTCAACGAATCTCAAAGGAAAAACTTCGCCCTTTGTCGGCAGACCAGCGTGTTTTACCCTTGTGTATCTTTTCTATAAAGTTTCGTGGACCACCTCAAGCTGTTCATCTCCAGCCCCTACGCACTTTGCTTTGCGCAGAAAAAGCAAGCAAGCGAGTAAAGTACCCAACCCCGTCCCTATCCCCTCCGCCAAGATTTCTAACTTCAACTCACCGCTTATCATTTGCTCCGGGCTTTATCTCTCTCTTCACATCTGGAGACTGACTTCGCTTTCTCTTTGTCGGCAACATGTTGTTGTTTTGAGGATAAAGGCAAAAGAAAGCGAAGACAACTGTTGCACCGATAGTGCATGGAGCAGATGGTGGTCCTTACTTCCCTCAACAAGTCCTGAGTGAGGAAAAAAAGCTTGTCTATACAGTACCAGCCAAGAAACAGAAAGAAAGAGGCCACACTCAACTTCAGCCGAAGGCAAAGCACTCCTTTAGCATAGCCACCCAAAAGCATAGCGGTCTCGAAGCCTCAGGCAGTCGCTATTGATCAGTTGCGCTTACGCTGTTGGGTGGTTGCGAGGTGGTCCCGCGGCATGTATTTAGCGAAAGTTTTGATCATCGGTGCTCACGTGATCATCGACATGACGACACCACGCTATCGGCACCGATCTACGTAAACTTCAATGATAAATACGGCGCGGTCCACCTCGCGACCACCCAAAAGTCTTAGCGTAACTGGTCAATAGAGCGCAAGACAGCTTCGCAGCTGGCGAGAAGGCAACCGACAAGCAGCAACCCCAGTTCCATCCCTCAAAAGCAGCTCAAGCAACGAACCACCCCCCAACCCTCAGCTGGCGTTAAGGCAAAGCATTGCACAAAAAGTAGCGGAAAGATCCTTACGTACTTTACTGTATAATGTAGGCTACCCATAGGCTGAGGTGAAAAGAGGCACGTGAAGTATTTCAGGCATCTGGACAAGGTTATTGGAGGTTGAAACAGCAAATCAACAGGTTTAATCACACCTAGAGAAGGCACAAGAGGCACAAAAGGGCGGCTTGCCCTTTGTTGTTAATCCGCAGATGAGTAGGTATCGTAAATAGAGCTTGAAGTGAGCAAATAACTGATCATAAATCCGCTCTTTATGTACTTTCGCCATTACACGTGCAGTATGTACGTATGTAGGTACACCTGGCCAGGTAGGGCAATATGTATAGACATTACACGTAAGTACGCAGGAGAGATGAAAGAGAAAGCTTTTTAAAGGTCCCTGAGCGGCCAAATGAGAGGTCGCGCAATAATCCGGCCACTAATCTACCGGGTGTATATAATTAATTAATTAAATCTACCGGTCTTTTTGCCGAAGCGACGACAACAACATTTGATCAGATTAGACCTTCATCCTCCCTCATTGAACCACTGCAGAGTTCCACTCTACGTACGTACGTAGTACGTACTGTTCGTTACGTACACAAATGAAGCTAGAGCTTTGTGCTAAGCTTTCCGCTGTATGTACATACAAAATGTACTGATGGCTGATCCTGATAAGCTTATCATTCACACAGTATAGTCTATACCTATACATAACTAGTGCGGCGCACTGCGTTAAGTCATGGGTGTTTAACGCGCACATACATATAACTACTCAAAGCGCAAACTGACCTAATAAATAAGGCAGAACAGACAAAAGCGCATGGGACTCATTAGTACCGAGGCACCAATAGATCCAGTCAGCTACAGCAAGTTAGCTGGCGTTTGCGTCGCTCACAGCACAATCAGGAGTCAATTATACCAGCAGCCAGCCACACACAGTACCTACCACATTGGACAGCAAGGCGAAAAGACAGAATATAATATAGCCAGCGGTTAGGCCAAGCAGATTATAGTGCACGCACGAACAGTAGTACGTACGTACTACTACAGGGGTGGTATTGAAATTGAACCAAGGCGCGGCATACACAATACACCAGCAAGCACACTTGAGCAATCAATGGCGCAACTTGATTTACACCTGACAGAGAATTATGGACGCCGATATGCATGGAAGGAAAAGACTTGACTTGACTTGACTTGAAGAAGAGATAAAGCTGCTAGAAACAGGCGAGCTCACAAAAAGACGGTTTGTTCAAGAATATTGTTTTATGTGGTTGTGTCAAATGGTACTATTGTCAGCATCTGAATATCCTTATGAAAATAAAAAAAACCCTCATAAAATAAGCGCATACAGTACATGAAAATCGCAAAACATGAAAAGAAGCAACATTTTGTCCCATAAATTCGAATAATTACATTAGCAAAGTTTCACGGTAGTAGGCAGGTTATTATACCACGAAACTCTGGCGCATCCTTGAACATTATTTTATGCGGCAGCAGCCAGGTTTAACGTTTGCGCGTGCCGAGAAGAACATTGTTCTTCTGTCAACCTGCACGAAAAAATGACTGATTGTTGAATGGGACGGTTGGGCTCCAATGCACGCATACCGTTTTACTGGTGCATAACATGCACGTATTTACTGGTGCATAACTCCCAATTCGCTGTGCACGTACGTATATCCGCCTGTGTCTAAAAAAGCTATAGTCTAAGAAAGCCTATGTAAGACAAGTTTGTAGACATTCCTATGACCTACAGCATACCTACAGCACGTTCACCAAGCTAATACTGTATTTACGTAAGCCAGTCTTCTTTCTAGATTACCTTGTTTTGACAAAAAATGCCCTGAAGCTATACGTGTTCCTGTCGCTCAGAAAAATATATGAGTTCGTGCAACTTTCAATTCAATACGACACATAAGTGTCTCCCTCCCTCCCCCACGCATAGCCCCGGGGCTGAGCACCGGTAAACGGCACGGGAAGCCATCTCCGTTGACGCTTCAGGACAACTCTAGACTAGAGCAACTCCAGGACAACTGTATGACAGGTAAACTCCTTGGTCGCATGTTCGTTTCTATTCGTCAATGCCCCGGGCTGCACAGAAACAGTGGGTACGAAAAGCGCAATTATTCACGTGTAGACTTCTGGAAAAACGTAACCAGTTGCGCTAAAGTACGGGTGGTCGCGAGCGAGTTGACCCTCTGTAGGTACATATCAGCCAATGCATGAGAGAACGGCGAATGCCAGTATAGGGCGTAACATCCACTTTTTTTACTTTTCCGATTTTATGTCTTGAATATAGGTAATCAACCCTCCTAAGTTCGAAAATGAACTTGGTTTTGCGATTTGACCACGTTTAACCGGAGAAACGAGCCAATTTAGGCAGGGTGGTCAGGGGAAAGGCGGAAAATCGAACATGATCAACTCGACGTTACGTACAGGCGTCCCAAAGCTCAGCCAACAGGGCTATTAAGGCAAACCATACACCATTAGACTCGGCTTGATTTGCTCTTTTCAATGGTATACTCGCCGACCGCTTAACCCTTACCGTTAGCGAGTTATGTGGAGAAACGCGCAAAATTAGCAACACCGCAAAAACCAGGCAAAATTTCGAAAATCGAACGTAGCTCGCCTGATTTTGACCTGACAGATCTGAAACCTATCTCATGTTGTAGCGCTTGAAATTCTGAACAAGATAGGCTATGTCTCCACTCTCCCCGCCTGTGCGCAACGGGTTAAATATTGCCCCAAAGTTGGACCGAAAGGTAAAAAAATCGAGTTTCAGTGCTAAAATTGCACTTACGTTGTCAGCTGCAGCTTGCCAGGCAGTAGGGATACGAAAGAGTCGGAGACACCCCAAAGTGCAGCTTGAAACGCGCTTTTCAATGGTGGTCTTCCGGTCCGCTTAACCCCTACCGTTGGTGAGTTATTAGTGGGGAAAGGCAAAATTGGTAATACTATGGATACCAGGCAAAATTTCAAATTATCACCTGTAGCTCAGACGCTATTAAAGTGACAGAACTTAAACCTGTTTCAGCTTGTAGCGCTTGAAATTTTGAACAAGATAGGCTATGTCTTCACTCTCTCCGCCTGTGCGCAACGGGTTAAATATTGCCCCAAAGTTGTTCGATAAGGGTCAAAAAACGAGCTTCAGTACTGAAGCTGCACTTACGTTGTCAGCTGCAGCTGTCCAGCCAGTAGGGCTAGGATAGCAAACGAAGACACCCTCAAGTGCAGTTTGAAACGCGCTTTTTAATGGTGGTCTTCCGATCCGCTTAACCCCTACCGTTAATGAGTTACTTGTGGGGAACGGCAAAATTGGCAATATCACGGACACCTGGCAAAATGTCAAATATCGCCTGTAGCTCAGGCGCTATTAAAGTGACAGAACTTAAACCTATCTCAAATTGTAGCGCTTGAAATTCTCAACAAGATAGGCTATGCGTCCGATCTCTGCGCCTGTGCGCAATGGGTTAAATATTGGCCCAAAGTTGGACCAAAAGGTAAAAACGCACTTCAGTACTGAAGTAGCACTTACTGTACATTGACAGCTGCAGCTGCCCAGGCAGTAGGGTTGGATAGCAATGAAGGCAAAGACACCCCCAAGTGCAGTTGGAAACGCGCTTTTTAATGGTGGTCTTCCCGTCTGCTTAACCCCTACCGTTGGTGAGTTATTAGTGAGAAAAGGCAAATTTGCAATATCTTTGACTCCAGGAAAAATCTTGAATATCGCCTGTACCTCGGGCGCTGTTAAAGGGACAGATCTGAAACCTGCCTCAAATTGTAGCGCTTGAAATTCTGAACAAGAGAGGCTATGCGTTCAATCTCTCCGCCTATGCGCAACCGGCTAAATATTGCCCCATTCTGGAAAATAGGCTTAAAATCGAGTTTCAGTACTGACGTGCATGTTACATTTCTTTGTCAGTTGCAGCTGCCCACGGAGTTGAGCTAGGAAAAAGGCAAAGACACACCCAATTACAGTTTGAAACGCGCTATTAATGGTGGTCTTCCCATCCGCTTAACCCCTACTGTTGGCGAGTTATTAGAGGTAAAAGGTAAAATTTTGACATCATGGACACCAGGCAAAATTGTGAATATCGCCTGTAACTCACACGCTATTACAGGGCCAGACAGATACCTGTCTCAAATTGTAGCGCTTGAAAGTCTGAACAAGATATCCTATGTTTGCAGTTTTTGCCTGCCTGCAATTGGTTAAGATATACCATATAGATTTAGCCCAAAAGGTAAAAGGACACGTTTCAGTATTGAAGCAGCATTGCCGCTGCTCAAGTGGTGGAGGTTGGATTGGAGATGGATGCCCTTAATAACCCACCCCAAGTGAAGGCTTGAAACGCACCAATTTTAATGGTGGCATTCCCACCCAACTTTTTCTCGATTCTCAACCATTGAGTGGAAAGAGAGATCTGCATCTTTCTGTAATACTACACATCGAAACTAAGGTAGTAAGGTACCATTCTCGAGATATTGAAGATTTACTTATGAAAAAAACTACAAACAGAGCCTATCTTGTTCAGAATTTCAAGCGCTACAATTTGAGACAGGCTTCTAATCTGCCCCTGTAATAATGTGTGAGTTACAGGCGATATTCACAATTTTACCTGGTGTCCGTGATTTCAAAATTTTACGTTTTACCTCTAATAACTCGTCAGCAGTAGGGGTTAAGTTGACAAGGAGACGACCATTAATAGCGCGTTTCAAACTGTAATTGGGTGTGTCTTTGCCTTTTTCCTAGCTCAACTCCGTGGGCAGCTGCAACTGACAAAGAAATGTAACATGCAGCGTCAGTACTGAAACTCGATTTTAAGCCTATTTTCCAGATTGGGGCAATATTTAACCGGTTGCGCACAGGCGGAGAGATTGAACGCATAGCCTCTCTTGTTCAGAATTTCAAGCGCTACAATTTGAGACAGGTTTAAGATCTGTCCCTTTAACAGCGCCCGAGGTACAGGCGACATTCAAGATTTTTCCTGGAGTCAAAGATATTGCAAATTTGCCTTTTCTCACTAATAACTCACCAACGGTAGGGGTTAAGCAGACGGGAAGACCACCATTAAAAAGCGCGTTTCCAACTGCACTTGGGGGTGCCTTTGCCTTCATTGCTATCCAAACCCTACTGCCTGGGCAGCTGCAGCTGTCAATGTAAGTGCTACTTCAGTACTGAAGCGCGTTTTTACCTTTTGGTCCAACTTTGGGCCAATATTTAACCCGTTGCGCACAGGCGCAGAGATCGGACGCATAGCCTATCTTGTTGAGAATTTCAAGCGCTACAATTTGAGATAGGTCTAATTTCTGTCACTTTAATAGCGCCTGAGCTACAGGCGATATTTGACATTTTGCCAGGTGTCCGTGATATTGCCAATTTTGCCGTTCCCCACAAGTAACTCATTAATGGTAGGGGTTAAGCGGATCGGAAGACCACCGTTAAAAAGCGCGTTTCAAACTGCACTAGAGGGTGTCTTCTTTGCTATCCTAGCCCTACTGGCTGGACAGCTGCAGCTGACAACGTAAGTGCAGCTTCAGTACTGAAGCTCGTTTTTTGACCCTTATCGAACAACATTGGGGCAATATTTAACCCGTTGCGCACAGGCGGAGAGAGTGAAGAAATAGCCTATCTTGTTCAAAATTTCAAGCGCTACAAGCTGAGACAGGTTTAAGTTCTGTCACGTTAATAGCGCCTGAGCTACAGGTGATAATTTGAAATTTTGCCTGGTATCCATAGTATTACCAATTTTGCCTTTCCCCACTAATAACTCACCAACGGTAAGGGTTAAGCGGACCGGGAGACCACCATTGAAAAGCGCGTTTCAAGCTGCACTTTGAGGTGTCTCCGACTTTTTCGTATCCCTACTGTCTGGCAAGCTGCAGCTGACAACGTAAGTGCAATTTTAGCTCTGAAACTCGATTTTTTTACCTTTCGGTCCAAATTTGGGGCAATATTTAACCCGTTGCGCACAGGCGGGGAGAGTGGAGACATAGCCTATCTTGTTCAGAATTTCAAGCGCTACAACATGAGATAGGTTTCAGATCTGTCAGGTCAAAATCGGGCGAGCTACGTTCGATTTTCGAAATTTTGCCTGGTTTTTGCGGTGTTGCTAATTTTGCGCGTTTCCCCACATAACTCGCTAACGGTAAAGGTTAAGCGGTCGGCGAGTATACCATTGAAAAGAGCACATCAAGCCGAGTCTAATGGTGTATGGTTTGCCTTAATAGCCCTGTTGGCTGAGCTTTGGGACGCCTGTACGTAACGTCGAGTTGATCATGTTCGATTTTCCGCCTTTCCCCTGACCACCCTGCCTAAATTGGCTCGTTTCTCCGGTTAAGAGAAAGTAAAATTTTTACCCGAGTGTGAGAGACGCAGTGAAAACGTGCTGTATTGGCAGGCCCAACCGGTCACGATAAAAGGAAAAAGAAAGAATGACAGAAAGATAAAGATCACGCCACTAGACAGGAAATAGCTAAATACTCTCACATCCGTGACACTCCCACTGACCAAGAGTCTCACGCACCTATACATACACCGTAGCTAACTACTGTAAGCGCCAAAATATCATGGATCACAGAACCTAATCTTCATACATTGACTTCTTCATACATGCTTGAAACTCGAACACCATTGAACAGATTGATCCAACCCCAGCCATTCGTTGTCCAGGCAGAGTGATCAGACCATGCATCGAACTGGATAGATGAAAATGGCAGAGGTCATTTTGTTGGCCCCCTTGGGAGAGGAGTCATACATATGAACGATCTCATATCTCAAAGCTCACTACTACCACTACTAAACTACAAGATGAATGACTTTGAGACAAATAAACAGATGAACAAACACTCCATATGGACCTCACCTGGAAAACAAAGATGAAGAACCCAAAGTCAGGCTATAGCTCAGGTAATCTCAGTATCCCACGCTGACCATAATTTGACACTTGCCTGCTTGTTCATCGAATGGGAATTTATTATGGCATCATGCTTCTTACGCCTTTGCCACGCCACAGTACAACCCTCAATGCTGTCATCACCTTGTGCATGTGTCATGTCAAGCGTCCTATCCTTTCCCACTACCTTTCGATCAGCCATCACTGTTTTCACCCTGATTCGAGTACACGAAATCCTGTTGACATGAGCTGCCCTTCGTTTCAGTTTCGTTTTCGATTTCCCTACATGAGTCGGTGTCGGTAATCGGTTCAGTTTCGGTTTCACCCCCTCCTCGGTTCGGTTCTCACAGCTCATGGTCAAACTAGACTTCGGGTCTCTCTCTGGGCTAGCAGCAGTACTTGATGACTTCTTCGGTATTTCGGTGACACTGTTATGCACTGTCAGCATCTCCGGAGGTTCGGTGACCATATCCCTCTCTGGAAGAGTTGGTTCAGTTCGGTACGATTCGCTATCGTTCACCTCGGTACCCTGTACCTTCTCAACAATGCCACGGACACCTATCTGACTGTCCTTCTTCCCCATCTTATCATCATGCTTTGTCATTAGCCCGATATCGCCATGACTCCGTTTTCTTGAAGCGATATGTTCGAAAAGCGCTTGCTTTACAAACTCCATATTTCTTGCTCTCGATTCTTCCAGCCGTTTCTCCAGATCCAAAAGGACATCTCGAGCTCGACTAGCTATGTCACTTCGAACATTCTCCCTAGCAATCAGGTTGAACACTACGCTACGGTTATCGGTTTCGGTTTTCTTCGGTTTCGGTTGATTGCTGCGGTTCGGTTCGGTTCGATCACTTCGGTTCGGTTCCATTTCGACGTACAAGGGAGGAATTCGATTGACTTTTCGCTTGGCACTCATGGCAACTCGCTGGATTTCTTGCAAGACAAAGAGCTCACTGATACCATAGGTATTCAGGTCATCAATCGACACTAATCCCCGATGGAAAAGTTGTGCAGCTAGACTTTCTCCATTGCCACACTGATGACAACAAAACTGAAGCTTGCTAAGCAGAGGAGACACTATGTCATCAAAGAAGTCTGTCGGTATGACCATTTGCCGCTCCCTGCACAAACATTCGATGTGGAAGTACTGCGCGCAAGTACGACACTGAATTGCGAGTTGAACTGAAGTCACCTCTTCTGAACATGAGGTACAATCACCGTACACAAGAACTTTTCGGCTGGTATCGTCTGTACTGCATACTCTTCCAGACACTGCAGCCATTCCTATATTCCTGGATTCATCCATACTGCATACTCTTCCGGATTTTCCAGTAGTCGCATTTTTGCCCGTACTGCATACTCTTCCAGGCTCAACGACACTACTCTGTGTGGACATCGTTTCTATCGATTCATGACTCGGTACGGTACGGTTCGGTTCGGTACGGTTTCGTTCAGTATGGTTCGGTTCGGTTCGGTACAGTAAACGCGCTTCAAATTGTCCACTAAGCATTTGCTACGATTCGAGGACCTATCCTATCCTAACCTAGCCAAATGACTCGCGCCATTGACGCCATACTGGCGCCCTTGGCGCCTCTCCCACCAACACAAAATGACGTACCTTATCTTATGCTCCGGTGGTCTTGTCCAGCTCTGCTACCATGTGAGAGACGCAGTGAAAACGTGCTGTATTGGCAGGCCCAACCGGTCACGATAAAAGGAAAAAGAAAGAATGACAGAAAGATAAAGATCACGCCACTAGACAGGAAATAGCTAAATACTCTCACATCCGTGACACCGAGTAAAAGTTCCATACTTACTCAGTACCGTATTTTTGGGTGTATATCCCCCCCCCTGAGTATATCCCCCCCAGTGTATAACCCCCCATTGGCAAAACATAAATTTTGTCCTATGTATATCCCCCCTGGTGTATAACCCCCCATGTACTGGAAGGTACCTAACCTACCTATCGTCGCCGCCATGCCAGAACATAATATCTCCATTTTTTTGAAAATTGAGTTTATGACAGATTTGGGATGGTAGGTTGGTAAACTTGCATTCCAAATCGTCACATCTCCAAAATTACGCACAGAAAAAGCAGAATCGAAAAATTTGTAATAACAGTGCATGCTTCATCACTACGTTTTCATAATTTATGCCAGAACGTTATAACTCCAAGTGCTACTTTGAAACTGCATTATTTCTTCCCTCAGAAACTCTTTCAAGCGATTTATTGCTTGTTTGGTCATTGTCTCATGCCTGGGATGGTCAATGCCTGTTTTTGTTTGATCAAAATCGAGAATGATTGAAAAAAGTGGCTGTTTGTATTATGCTAGGAGAGAATTTTTTTGTGCCAGAACGTGATAAGTGCCATCATCACCAAAGGTTGGTGTCCTTTTCTCTGGAATGAGCAGTGCTTAGAGTATCATTTTGACATCAATAGATAGCCAAAGGACCAACCTCGAATGTGATATGCATAATGGGGTGGTTCTGCAAAAACTGATTTTACCTGGTGCAGTCAAACTTTCAAATGCGTTTTTCTCGAAAAGTGGTAAAGTGGAGATATCATGTTCTGGCATGGTGGCGACGCTATGTAAGCTGGTCATAAGCTAGCTATAGCTACTCCTACAACATGCTACCATGCCTATAAGCTTAGCTGAGCATGTCTTATACTAGAATAACCCTGTTTTGACCGCGATTATGCCCTAAAACACGTACTTTTGACCTCAAAAACATGCCTCTACACACCTCTCAAAAACATAAATTTTGTCCCATGTATATCCCCCCCCCCCCCCCCCCCCAGTGTATATCCCCCCCCCCAGTGTATAACCCCCCATTCTCATTTTTGTATAGCGGGGGCGGGGGGGGGGGGGGGGGGGGGTTTTGTCAAAAGCACGTGTTTTAGGGCATAATTGAGGGCAAAACAGTGTTATTCTAGTACAATACACCCCCAAGCAGGCTTATAGGCATCTTAGCTTGGTGTGGGAGTGGCTATGGGTAGCTTATGACCAGCTTATATAGGCAGCTTCAGGTACTGTACAGTACATATGGGGCTATGCATAGGGGGGGGGCTATGCATGGGTCATTTTTTATGTTTTGCCAATATGGGGCTATGCATAGGGGGGGCTATGCATAGGGGGGGGGCTATGCACAGGTAAATACGGTAATACGCACGCGGGAATCCAAGCGAGTCCAATCCAATCCAATTCACGGCTTAATACTTATACACATACTTACATGCTCTCATATGAAATGCACAAGTACTAAGTAGTACGTAAGTATATGCCAATGCCTGAATATTTATATCTCTGATCATAATTTTGCGCCTGCATGCGTCTTGTTCGTACGAAATCATAAGCAAATATAGTCATTTAATGCGATGAAAATTTTGAGTAATTTACTCGAGTAACTCTCCCTTTGCTGCCTTACTTTACTCAGCTGAGCAGCTAGCTGAGTAATTTTACTTTACTTTACTCAACAATCGATGGTGCCGAGTAATTTTACTTTACTCTTTTCAAAAATCTCCGAGTTGACATCACTGGTATGTACTATATAATTTATTGGTTTTTTTTCAGATAAGCCAGGCCAACGGATAAAACTATCAGGTGTTGCTGTGTTGCAAGGCTTGAATTTTGATCTTCAAGGTACGTGTACAGTACGCATGTACAGCAACATACCTAGCTTACTATAGTCTCCATCCATCTACATACAAAGTTGCACTTATTACCAGTTTTTTTAGTTGCATGGTATGGTTGATATACCTGTGCGTACATAATGCAGGATTTTTTGCCTTGTAGATATCGAAGAGTTGGTTGCCGTACTGTCGGATTTTCCGGTATGTCATTGTCGATTGAAACGAATACTGTAAAGGTCGGTGTATAGCCCGATACCGTGTATTGCCCGATCCCGTGTATAGCCCGCCCAATTTGGCTTATATTGCACTTTTGGCCCGTGTATTGCCCGATATCGGGCAACGTAAAGAACTGTGTTCACAAGGCCTATTCGCCCCATTGCGAGCCAGAAAAACCACGGAATGTGTGTTCCGTGAAGCTGGGAATTGGTTGACGATGGAACGCAACATTATTAGCAGTTTGATTATTGCTGTTGGAATCTGGGATTGGTCTGGCATCTTAGCACAGCAAGTGAGAATACCGATTACTGCCTCGCAAGGCAGCTTTGAGAATGATCAGTTTACCAAAAGCGGGACCATTCAATCAATGATAACAATTAGGGTGAAAGTTGGAGCAAAAATGAGCAGATGGTAAAAAG
The DNA here is from genome assembly GCA_030247985.1 of Epsilonema sp. ZAB3_2. Lineage (NCBI taxonomy): Eukaryota > Metazoa > Nematoda > Chromadorea > Desmodorida > Epsilonematidae > Epsilonema > Epsilonema sp. ZAB3_2. Next base: position 27,220 of record JASAMW010004350.1, on the reverse strand, counting down.
TCCCTTGCATAGCCCGAGCTTTTGTATTGCCCGATCCCGTGTATAGCCCGCCCAAATTGGCTGATCTTGTTTGTATTGCCCTGCAGGGCTATACACCGACCTTTACAGTACGTACTCGTTTCCATAATACTGTGTACGAATGGTAGCATTATTGCTCATTCATGTTACTTGTACAGGGTCGCATGTATCGTCCTTCTCGTATTCGAAAGATATTCGCGTCGCGCGCCTGTCGCAAATCTGTCATGATCGGAACTCCGCTGAGCATGACCAAAATGGCCGAAGTAAGAAAAGCCCGACTGCGTATTGCAATGTGCCACGCACGAGACACAGTCATGTGCAACGTAATGTAGCCGTTTGCATGCATGCTTGCTACAACTGATGATTTCAGATTGTCAGAAATCTGAAGGACTTGGAAAATCCATGGGTGAGCAACAGAAAATGCAATAGTTGTACCTAAAGTTTGGCCATTGCGTCTGTGTGTGCGTGGGATGTGTGTACCAGTTCCCCACGGAAGCTTGTTGTTTCAGAGTTGTCCCCACGGAAGACCCACCCTTCGCCATTTGTTCAATCTCAACAGCATCTCGTTGCTTTCTGACCCGGGCTCAAGCAGCCAGTGAATAAATATGCCTTGCAGCGATTCTCAAAGCGTAACCAAGTTTACTGCACTGAATATCATCAGGACGGCATACGTACGTACACGTACAGTACATCTGCGAAGAAGAAAAGAAGCACATCCTTCCTAGCTACGAGTAAAATAACTGCTGATGAAGATGATAGCATTTCATGTACAGTGCGGTGATTATTCTTTGATCTCATGGTGTACTGTACGCTCAAACTAAGTACAGTAAGCAATGCGCGACCGATGTGTGTAGCTGCCTCTTTGAGTGATGTGTGTAAGAAAGGGTGGCTTTTTGATTGAATAAATTCGAACTGGGCGACGGACTGTGACTTGCAGTGCACCATCTCTTCTGCCCATTTCACAGCAGGTGGACGACGACCTGTACGGAAACAAGTAGGCAACGGACTCATCCTTTGGTATGTGCGTGCATCCATACTGCAGTCATTTCGTCACCAGCCTAACTCCGTTCTGTATCCCGCTACTCACTAATACCACACACAAAGCCCATAAAGCTGCCACATGTTCCCAAAGGATTCAGAGGTCGAATTCAGCGATAAGGTGCAGCCACAACTATAATAATACCACATGGGCACAACTCGGACAATCACAACCTAGACCTCAACCACGACCAGTGGTGCCAAAGGGTCCTGACCCAGAGAATATCTGGCAAAGGGAGGCAGCCGGACCGCTTAACGCCGGATAGGATGATGGATGATGTGTGTGTGTGTACTGTATGCGTACTTATATGATACATACGGAGTCCTCATAGCAAATAAGTAGGAATGCAATGCAATGTTTGTGATACAACAATACAGATATATTGGTTTTGTCATCCGTTTCCGGCGGCATTTCCTGTTATTTATATCGCTGTGTTGATTCGTGTCATGTGGTGCCGAGATCAGTTGAAGATATTCTTCTGTCGTGACAAGTCGGTTTTACCTTTCTCTCTGGTCGCTACCAAACCAACCTTTCTCTTCCCCAGCAACCACCTTGTGCAAAGAGAGAAGGAATCAGACGACAAGATGCATGGTGCGAGGATTGCGCCATCGCTATCTGCTGCTATTGCACCCTCAAGAACCATCGAAATCATAGAGGAGGCAGTCTGAGCCAACTGGAACACGAACGTCGCACTAAAATCGCTGAAATCGAAAAATTTGTAAGTCATTTAGCGAGGAACTAGAATTTTACAGAATACACAGTACTGCTATGTACGCTGCTTGTTTATGTATAAGGTTATACGATAAGTGTGAGCGTGGATTGCGGAGTACAGGGTGGCTCATAATAAACCATCCACTTTCCCGTGCATGTAACTCTGGAACCACAACTTAGATTTTAATGCGGTTTTTTGTATTTTGTAGCCAAGGCTTCAGCTGAGATGTATACAAAATTTTAGCTTCCTAGGCCCAGTGGAAGCTGCTCAAACACCTCTTTCCTCCAGCGGTCAAAAACAAGGTTTTTCGAACTGTTAGTGCCGATTTAGGAGTAATTCTGTGCATGACTTATAATAAAATTAGCCTTGTAATTAAGAAAGATGTCTCAAAATGCTAGGAAATGTGTATCTCATGCAATATCCCCAGTGCCAGCATAGCAAACGCATGAAACGGGGTATCTTGAAAATCAAAAACCGATATTTTCTCCATAGTAAAGGAAAACGTCGATTTGAGGTTCGAGATTTAAACCGTCGTAGTTTCCGAAGTATGTGGACCACACATTTGAAATTTTGTACACTTACTTGTTGAAGCCTTGGCTACAAAATACAAAAAACCGCATGAAAATCTAAGATGTCGTTCCAGACTTACATGCCCGGAAAGGTGGATGGTTTATTTTGAGACACTCTGTACTTTGCAGGTGGCCCAGTTCAAGGCTGGCGCAACCAGTATCGAGGCCAGAAAAAACCTGACCAGAGCGATGCTCCAGCAGTTTCAAGACAGGATGGTCGCCGCTAAAGATCATGCGTCGTTCCTGGCCGATATCTACGAAATGGCGTACTTGGAATTACAGACCGTCTCCAAGCAAGCGCTCAGCCACCAGTCCGACAAGAAATTCCAAGAGCTGATGAAAAAGATTGACCTCATCACTCCCGTCATCAGAGAGCGAATCGCCATCGTAGATCGGCAGACGGAAGAGAGAGTGCGTCATATGGAAGCAATGTTTCAAGCTGGAAATGATCAAGATGAAGGTTTGGTTCAACTCCCCGTGGCGATCAAGAAGGAATAGCGATGGCGAAAATATTTTTATTGGTCTGACGTCCTTCGTTACTCTGCCGTACTTTTTTTGCGATACCTATGTAAGACTATCCCTAGGTTGATTTATTTTTTATTCTGCTCTTAATTCTCTAATTCTGCTTGCTAGCGTGTAATATGCAGTGATTCTCAAAGCGTAACCAACTTTACTGCACTGAATATCATCAGGACGACATACACGAAGAAGAAAAGAAGCACATCCTTCCTAGCTACGAGTAAAATAACTGCTGATGAAGATGATAGCATTTCATGTACAGTGCGGTGATTATTCTTTGATCTCATGGTGCGCTCAAACTAAATACAGTATACAATGCGGATCGATGTGCGCTTTATATCTAACTAACGCAACAATACGTGAAGAAGGAAGCATGTTTTACGCAGAAAAAAAACAATGAATTGTACAAGTACGTACACACATAGATAACGTAACAAATGTACATACCTACCTGGGCACACCACGCTCAATACTTCCCACAATAATTGGGAAGATTGGCCAACAAAAAAATGAGACCACTCAACGCTGCGCAACGTACGTAAATGATACTCGTAATCGCTAATCTTAGTTTCGGACAGATAAAGATAAGAATAAAGTTCAAACATGGACCACGGGTACGTAGAGTAACAACTTGGGATTGGGATCTTGTACTGCTAGCTAAGAAAACCTTAACTACTGTACACCAGCAACCAAACAGCCAACGAAAACAAAACAACGACCACAATGCTGACATACATAACGTACGTATGCGTATGTACACTGATCGTACTTACTCTCCAACAACAAAGATATCGTGTATTGGTAGGTAGCCAGTTCAGTTGTGTTCGTTCATTCATTCATTCCTTTTCTGCAATCAGCTGAAACACAAGCAAAAATTCAGCTGCTAAAGGAACGAAGGCGGGTAATTCGGGGCTAATCCTTACTTCTTTGACAGTTCTCTTGATGAAGTCCTTCTTAGAGGAGAGATCCACACCTGGGTACTTATCGTTCACCTGCAGTATCACACATCAAAAACACTCAGCATCATTAACAAGAGCGCGCAACACAATCCAAGATTCCAAGGTACGCCCAATGCCTGTGTGTACCTTTTTACACATCTCTTTCATGGTGACTTCCTCCAAGTTCGCACCGCTCAACAGCTTCCTGATCACTTTCGTCAATTCCGAATTCTACAAATAACATACAATGTTGGCCGGCATAGGGTGGCTTGGGTAAATTTGCCCCATGGGCGGTCTTGCCCCACGTTATCCAGTACCAAAAACAAAACTATTTTTTGGGGTATGCCGAAAATTCTGGGGGTACGCTCATTAAAAATTTTTTTCCGGGGTATGCGGCATCTCGCACTTTTCTGCTCCACCATAACCGACCCCACTGACAGAGCCCCACCCTGGAAACCGTGCCGATGTCTTTCTGGCTCAACCGTTCTCCTCAGAAAGCCGCCATCTGAAGTAAAACGAAGAATGTCCATGTTTTGTCGAAACCTCGCAAACATAACATACGTCCATGTTTTTTCGGAATTACATGGACGTACAGTATGGTTGCGAGCTTTCGACAATAATACATGGACATTCTTCCTTTTACTTCAGATCTCAGCTTTCATGGCGCGTTCACCAGACGTCCGTACATCCGTCCGTCCGTTCGTCAACTCATAGAGTTCTTCCGTCCGTCTGTTCGTCAACTCATATGGATTGACGAACGGACGGACGGACGTCTGGTGAACGCGCCATCATGGTCTCCCACGGGAGGGACGGCGCTCACCGAGGGTGACGCGGTCTTGGCGGCCCTCGCGGGGCTTCTGCTGCTGCTGGCGGCGGCCGGACTCTTTTTGGGCGACGGAGTCGGCTGCTTCTCCGGCTGCTGTCTTCGCTTGGGCGACGGCGGCGTCTCCTTCTTCGCCGCCGCCTGCTTCTTCGGGGGCGGAGGAGGCGCAGGCTTCTTAGCAGGAGCAGCCGCCGGCTTCCGTCTCTTAGCTGGAGGCGCCTCCTGAAAAAACAGCCAATCCTTCATGTACGTACGTACAGTACATAGTAGGCCTGCTGTATCTGTCAGGTTCAGAAGCCCAGGGTGAGAGGGATTTCTCTGAGGCATTATCTATCGATGATTGCCGCAAAACCTAAGTAGACACCTTGCACACGTGTTACTCAATAGTGTATTCTACGCTACCGCTGTATGTACATATCCTATTATGTGAATACAGCAGCTCGCATATGGGGGAGCAATAAAATGGAGCTTCACATATCCGGCACGTTCGTTGTTGCATGAAAAGTACCGGTGCCTCGACTCCAATCCCGAACGTTATACCGTATTTACCTGTGCATATCCCCATGCATGGGGGGGGGGGCTATGCATGGGACATTTTTTATGTTTTTGAGAGGTGCGCAGAGGCATACTTTTTAGGTCAAAAGCACGTGTTTTAGGGCATAATTGAGGTCAAAACAGGGTTATTCTAGTACAATACACATCCAAGCAGGCTTATAGGCATCTTAGCTTGGTGTGGGAGTGGCTATGGGTAGCTTATGACCAGCTTATGTAGGTAGGTTCAGGTACTCTACAGAACATATGGGGCTATGCATAGGGGGGGGGGGGGGGCTATGCATGGGTCATTTTTTATGTTTTGCAAATATGGGGCTATGCATAGGGGGGGGGGGGCAAAGCATGGGGGGCTATGCACAGGTAAATACGTTCTTGTCTCTATCATCTGCCATCACAGGTGAAGAGAAATGGTCTGTTGCTTGTGCGAGTGTGAACAAGACCATAAATACTAAAGTGCAGCTTTGGGTACCTCTTCCTCCTCCTCTTTCTCCTCTTCTTCTTCGTCGCTCTCTTCTCCGCTCTCTTCGTCGTCGTCGCTTCCGCTCTCCTCCGCCTTCTTCCCCTTCGCCTTCGCTTTTCCCTTGCCGCCGCCGCCGCTTCTCGCCTTCTTCCTAGAGCTTCCTGAGGATTCTAAAGAAAAGAAACAAGCATATTCATCAGTCAGTAGTAAGCTGAGCACTCACGCGGAACACCGTCGGATAAGTCTGCTCAGACTTGGTACGAAGTAGGGTACGATGGGGTAAACCCGGCCATGGAAAAATCCGGCCACCTAAGTATCAGGGCTGCGTATCTCAGTAAGCAGCATGGATCGATTATCGATCCATGCTGATCGATTGAGACAAGTATGACATCAAACGACTCCTTGAACCCTCATCTTTTAAGAAAGGTTTTCTGTAGCGGTTGCATAGTACGTGGAAGGGGGGTACTTTTTGTAAATCGAGATAATATGCCTATCGGATTCCCCATCAAAAACTGCATATGTAGATGAAGTTTTAGGAAAAAATTTGTTCAGGCATCATCGAGATATTCAAGGGTAAAGGTGGGCAGGTCGCATTTTTGCCGTTTTTCAACGTTTTTAGCCATATTTCAGCATCCGCAGGGCATCGAGAGCTACAATTAGGCGTGCGAAAAGATCCCATAGGGACCCAAGTCTGGACCAATTTTGAGCCCAATCGGCCACCTGTGTGGCGAGATATAGCGTCACAAAGTGCATTTCTGTATATTTTGCACCTGTTGCAAATTTAGTTTTTTGAATACCACAGCGCGAATACATGCCCTGCACGGGGTAAAATTTTGACAGCAAGTACAGAAGGGTTAGGCCTAAAACTTTAGTACTACCGCAAAAAATCTCTATAATTGGAATTGGGACTACAGTCCCCTCGAATAGTGAAAAATACAGCAAAAATTTTCCCGCCTTTTTTATTTTTCAAGATAAATGAGCAATACCACTGAAATTTTTTCCTCGTAAGTAGCCTATCTTATGTAGAATTTGATGTAGATTTCAAAAATAAAATTGTTTTTCCCAAAAAATTTAACCCCTAGCATATAATTTTGCAAAAGTAGTATATTTTTGTGAATTTTGGGTAAGGGTTAAATTTTTTGGGAAAAACAATTTTATTTTTGAAATCTACATCAAATTCTACATAAGATAGGCTACTTACGAGAAAAATTTCAGTGGTATTGCTCATTTATCTTGAAAAATAAAAAAGGCGGAAAATTTTTGCTGTATTATTCACTATTCGAGAGGACTGTAGTCCCAATTCCAATTATAGAGATTTTTTGCGGTAGTACTAAAGTTTTTAGGCCTAACCCTTCTGTACTTGCTGTCAAAATTTTACCCCGTGCAGGGCATGTATTCGCGCCGTGGTATTCAAAAAACTAAATTTGCAACAGGTGCAAAATATACAGAAATGCACTTTGTGACGCAATATCTCGCCACACAGGTAGCCGATTGGGCTCAAAATTGGTCCAGACTTGGGTCCCTATGGGATCTTTTCGCACGCCAAATTGTAGCCCTCTAAGCCCTGCGGTTGCTGAAATATGGCTAAAAACGTTGAAAAACGGCAAAAATGCGACCTGCCCACCTTTACCCATGAATATCTCGATGATGCCTGAACAAATTTTTTCCTAAAACTTCATCAACATATGCAGTTTTTGATGGGGAATCCGATAGGCATATTATCTCGATTTACAAAAAGTACCCCCCTTCCGCCTATACTACAGGCTACTCTCAATCCTTACAGAAAACGTCTCTTAAATGAGCTATTTGGTTGATCATTTGCTGAAACCGCAAGCACAAAGGAGCTTTGGTGGCCGGATTTACCCCATCGCCGGGTGTACCCCACGCCACACACAGTACCCTATTGGGAGATCAAAGGGTTCGCACATGAAGAACAAAAAAAATACAGCCACAGTACCCTGCTGGGAGATCAAAGGGTTCGCACATGAAGAACCAAACAATAGAGTCAAAGTACCCTACTGGGAGATCAACCAAAAAATAGGGCCACAGTATCCTACTGGGGGCTCAAAGGGTTCGGACATGAGAACCACAAAATAGAGCCACAGTACCCTATTGGGAGATCGACGGGTGAACAAGAAGAACCACAAAACCCCGTCCGAACCCTAACCCTCTGCCTCACTCCCTCACTCTTTCTTTTGCCTCCGGCGGCGGGCAGTGGTGTCCCCAGGTCGGTGGGTTTCAGCATGAACTGCATGATGCCGTTGATCATGTCCTCCTTGCCCTTCATGTCCTTCAGGGGCAGGCCGAACACGTGGCACATGCCCTTGAGGATCTTGAGGGTGACGGCGTGCGGCTCCAGCGACTTCCGCTTCCGCGCGTACTCCGCCGAGTCGGCGCTGAACGGAAAGCCGCAGAACTGGCGCAGATGCTTACGCACGTCCTTCGCCTAAATCACGTACGTACAACAATAGTACCGCTCAAAACAATTGGGCGTGGAGATGTGATAAACCCTGTATTTTCACGCCTTCACAGTGGGGCGCCACAGACGTGCTCCAAGTTTGCTCCGAGCGAGTTCGCTCTGAGGAGGCTCCGAATTCGGAGCGTAATTAGTTTGTTCACACGTCTCCGAGTTACAAACTGTCCTGTTCACACGTACGTTTCGAAAAACGGAGGTGATTTTACATGTTGAAGCATAGTCAACGAATTCGGAGTTCAGTCTGTGGCGCCCCAGTGGCTGAATGAAGGTACGTAAAGCACATGGAGAAAGAGAGAACGTATGAAAAACAACAACTTACAGAGCCAACGCGTCCGAATGCCAGCAAGTGCAGCTTCTTCAGTTCATCAGTAGGCGTCTTCCCGAGCAACACTTCCACTACAGCAGATCAAACATACCGTACGTTTATTCAACAATAGAGATGCTACACACATACCCACATATATACGGACAAATGAAATACGAAACTACAGTCCGTCGAGTTGTTTTCGGATCTTTGCTCGTGCTGCGCAGCTACACGTACTCCACCAACAAATACCGTATTTTTGGGTGTATATCCCCCCCCCCCCCCTGAGTGTATCCCCCCCCCCCCCCCAGTGTATAACCCCTCATTGGCAAAACGTAAATTTTGTCCTATGTATGTGCCCTGGTCTATAACCCCCATGTACTGGAAGGTACCTAACCTACCTATGTAAGCTGGTCATAAGCTAGCTGTAGCTACTCCTACACCATGCTACCATGCCTATAAGCTTTGCTGAGCATGTCTTGTACTAGACTAACCCTGTTTTAACCACGATTATGCCCTAAAACACGTACTTTTGACCTCACAAACCTGCCTCTACACACCTATTACAAACAAAAATTTTGTCCCATGTATATCCCCCCCCCCCCCCCCCCCCAGTGTATATCCCCCAGTGTATAACCCCCCATCAGACCTCTCGATTTTTGTATAGGCCCATGGGGCTATACACCATCAAGGTAGACGCGCCAGCGGAACCTCGAGAGGCTCACGAACGAGGCTTCGGCGCGTCCCACCTTACTTAGTCATGTGTAAATAGGAGTGACGGAAATGAAAACACACATTTGCTCATAACTCCCGAGCCAAGAGGCGGATTGAGCTGAAATTTTACATGAAGATGTTCCCTATAAGTACGTATCTGCTGGCAAAATTTCAGCTCGATAGGCCTACTGGTTAGGGCGCTATGGTGAAAAACCTATTTTTGAATGATGTCAGGCTCTTATGTACTGAAAAACTGTTCCCACCGTAACTTTTCAACGAGTCGTGGGATCGAGCTCGGTTTTTTTTTAAAAGATGGGAAATGTAAAGGTCTTGGGAAAGTGGTCCGAGCACTTTTTGCGTTTAAGGCCTCTGACACCCTTAAAATTGCGATTTTGTGGTAAAAATAGTTCCAATTTTCAAATGCATACTCCTCCCTGGATCTTTTTCGGATCTGAGTGGTAGGTATACAAAAAGATAGATCTTACTCTACTCTCGATGAGACTTTTTTTAGATTTTTAAAATTAGCTTTGGTTCTCGAGTTATGAGCTGTCAAAGTTGGCTGTTTTTATGTTTGGCTTTAGCAATACTTAAGGACGCGACAGACAGCTGAAATGAGTGCCTGCCGCGCTGTAGAGGCCGCATATAGCATACCATTCGATTCGTCTTTAAAAGATCTATCGATTGCTGGCCACTGCAACATACTCATGCCTGATTCACATAGTAAAAAATGCATTCACATAGGGAAAAGTAGCAAAAAGGGGTTATTCTTTCAAAGTTGACGACTTGTAGGCATGTGACATACCATTCGATTCGTCTAAGCAAGATTTATCGATTGGAAACAATTTCTACATGCTCGATTCCAATATGCCTGATTCACATAGTTTTTAGTTATTCACATACATATAAAAGAAAACAAAAATTAGCTAAATGTAGGCATATGGGATACCATTCGATTCATCTTCAAAAGATCTATCGATTGCTGCCCACTGCGACATACTCATGCCTGATTCACATGGTAAAAAATGCATTCACATTTATAAAAGTCGCAAAAAGGTGTTATTTCCTTCAGTTTGGCGATTTGTTGTGGCATACCATTCGATTCGTCTTTGCAAGATCTATCAGTTGGGAATAATTTCTACATGCTTGTATCAAATATGCCTGATTCACATAGTTCAAATGTGAACAAAAAACATAGGCACAAAATAAAACAAAAATTGGCTAAATGTACCGTATTTACCGGGGGGGGTGACCCCCCCCCTGCCCCCCCCCCCCCCTTTCTTCCCCCCTTTTTGGGAAAAAATAAAAAATGCCCATTGCTTACCCCCCCCACCCCCTATGCATGCCCCCATATGTACTGTACAGTACCTGAACCTACCTATGTAAGCTGGTCATATAGTACCCATAGCCACTCCCACACCAAGCTAAGAGCTGCCTGGCCGGCCTGGGGGGGGTTTGTTTTTTGGTGTTCTGTTTTTGTCTTTTTTTTTTCCCTTTTCTACCTCTTTTTTTTTTATAAATATACCTCTCCCCCCCTCCCCATAACAAAAAAAAAGCCCCCCCCCTTCCCCCCCCCCCCCCCTCCCCCCCCTTCCCTCCCCCCCTTTGGGGCCCCCCCATTTTTGCATACCCCCATGGGGCTATGCACCGGTAAATACGGTAGTCATGTGATGTACCATTCAATTCATCTTGACAAGGTCTACCTATTTCTTGCATTTCCTCGCTCATACCTGATTCACATAGTCTAGTCAATTTCACATAGGCTCAATTTCACTCAAAAACAAAGAAATGTCCTGTGTAATTATGATGTATGTATCTCGAAGTTCCACTAGTGTATCTCGTCAACTCGAGCTCGGTTTTTTTTAAAGAATTGCCTTGCATGTGTTATGCACATTCACATACTCAATCTCCTCTCAAAAACATAAAAAATGTTCCATGTAATGTATGATGTATCTCGAGGTTCCACTAGCACATCTCGTCAACTCGAGCTCGGTTTTTCAAAGATTTGTATGCATTTGTTATGCACATTCACATAAGGCTCAATTCCTCTCAAAAACATAAAAATGTCCCATGTAGGTATATCCCCTAATGTATGTATAATATATCTTGAGGTTCTGCTAGCACATCTCGTCAACTCGAGCTCACTTTTTAAAAGATTTGTATGCATGTGTTAAAACAAGATGTATCGATTGGGAACAATTTTGACATGCTTGTATCCTATATGCTTCTCACATTTCAAGTAGACGTGCCAGGAACCAGTGGAGAAGTGCTCCTAAGGAGCACGAAGGAAGTGAGCGAGAGGCTCTAGCCTTCAGATGCTTATGGGGTTGACGGCGCAGAAACCAGAAGGTTCCAACCGCCCATCGCTGCCAAAACTTGCTACCCCTCCAAGTTGACAGCCTCTCGCACAATCTGCTGCCGTCCGACTGGTGCGGGCATACTTTTGCCCATTCCCAATCATGGCAAACAAAACTCTTCAATGACCTTTGTTGCCTCTCGCCTGCTTCTGTATGCCTGATCACATGCAAAACGCTGGATCCAAACCATAATATTTGGTCATCTTAACTAGGTAATTATATGTACATATGTAAACATGTACATGCTGGTACATAATATGGTGCAACAAAAAAACTTTGAGCATTAGTTCAAAGACAAAAAAATGTGATGTTTCCTCAAAAGTAGAACATACCATATTTTTGGGTGTATATCCCCCCATTGTATATCCCCCCAGTGTATAACCCCCCATTGGCAAAACATAAATTTTGCCCAGTGTATATCCCCCCCTGGTGTATAACCCCCATGTACTGGAAGGTACCTAGCCTACCTATGTAAGCTGGTCATAAGCTAGCTATAGCTACTCCTACACCAAGCTACTATGCCTATAAGCTTAGCTGAGCAGGTCTTGTACTAGAATAACCCTGTTTTGACCACGATTATGCCCTAAAACACATGCTTTTGACCTCAAAAACATGCCTCTACACACCTCTCAAAAACATAAATTTTGCCCAGTGTATATCCCCCCCATTGTATATCCCCCCAGTGTATAACCCCCCATCAGACCTCTCGATTTTTGTACACCCAAAAATATGGTACATACCAGTAAACCACAACCATACAGTAAACAGTAAACATACCAGTAAAGATTTCATGTCTTGCAGCTTTTCCTGTTTATCCTGAACAACAGCAAGTGATAACTTCAGCTCAAACTTAATGATTCCAAAGTGATATTTTGAATCGAGAAGATCGAACCCTGGTGGACCTCTCACCTTCTATTTGACAAGAAATGTGTAAAACGGCTGGTCATATTGGAAGCCATTGTTGAATGGATACGTACTACATGCGAATGTACATGCGAGAAAGAATAAACATACGTACAATACATAAGCACATACTTATTCATAGCAATGCATGGATTAGGCATACAGAAGCAGGCGAGAGGCAACAAAGGTCATTGAAGAGTTTTGTTTGCCATGATTGGGAATGGGCAAAAGTATGCCCGCACCAGTCGGACGGCAGCAGATTGTGCGAGAGGCTGTCAACTTGGAGGGGTAGCAAGTTTTGGCAGCGATGGGCGGTTGGAACCTTCTGGTTTCTGCGCCGTCAACCCCATAAGCATCTGAAGGCTAGAGCCTCTCGCTCACTTCCTTCGTGCTCCTTAGGAGCACTTCTCCACTGGTCTTCAATATGCCATGTTTATTACCTGGCATCCCTCTGCGTGTAGTGCCTGTAAAATACTCTTAATAAGGATGCGTACTGCACCATTACCAATGTACCGAATGTCAAATTTTCATTCTTGGAATCAGAGAATATTTTCCCACTTAAAAATTCGGGTGCCCTCAAACCATAAAAACAGTAGAGAATTTGCTCTCATAGTATCGCCCCTCGTTTCTCTTAACTCAAAAGTCGCGTTGTTTGCAAACAAAATTTCGAACGCTGGCCCGTTGTTTTCTTCGTAAGTTTATGCGCCAAGGACGCGACGAAGTTAGTAATAAGAAAAAACAACGCGACGACTTTTAAGGCTCGCATGTGATCATGACAATCAGTCGTGTACACTTACACTTGAAGAAGAAGATGCATGTTGTACACATGCCCCTCATCCTACTGGCACATGTAGCGTAGGGTAATATGGGGTAAACCGGGCCATGAGAAAATCCGACCACCTAAGTTTCACGGCTCCACATCTTAGTAACCAATGGACCGGTTGAGCCAAATGGTATTTCGATCGATTCCTTGAGCTTTCCTCTTTCAAATGAGCTATCTGGTGCGTCATTTGCAAAGAACGGCAAGTTCAAGGAGCTAATGTGGCCGGGTTTACCCCATGGTCGAGTTTACCCCACAGTACCCTATACGCGAATACATGCATTCATGATTCACACCTTCGTACCTGTCCCATTAGGCCGTAAGGTGTAAGTTTTTGATCATTAGGTTCATATTCAAGTTGTTGAATTAAAAGAAGAAACAGGTTTCTCTCAAACTTGCCTCTTTTTTCTTTATGTTCCGCTCGCCTTCTCGAAAGCCCACCCAATAAACAACCCTGTGATCAACCTGAGCATTCTTATGACATCCTTGTGACACTTTATGCATGTACATGGAAGTATACAATACAGCGAACGGAACTGCGTTTGAGACAGTGTACGTACGTACAATGTCAAGCCCATGTCTGCTAGGCAAGCTTGAAAAAAAAGATTGGAGCCACCGATTGTCAATTTGCGCCATATGACACCAAATGTGGCTGTGACGACCGGGGGTTAATTCTGGTCGGGTAGGAAAGAGGATTTTTGCTCAAAACAGCACGAGACAAATACGGTAGTCCGTTTGGATGCTCTTAGCCCACCAGGCTGAAGCGAATGGAATCACATCATGTCGAACAGGTAGACGCTTCGGGGCAAAAATTTGGCCAAAAATGCAACATGGTTCCCCATCTGCGCATGCAAATTGCGACGCGCCACTAAGAGTCGCCATGGAACTCAAGTCGTAATTGTGTAGTTTGCATGTACTCCTGCAGCTAGAAGGAGTATAAATGAAGCATAGACAAATTCGACTTGAATTCCATAGCGAACTCCTAATGGCCAGGCTATAGCTGGGCCACTTACGACATCCTTCCTCGTCTTCTCCGTTCGGACAATCTTTGCCGCCGTCACAGCGCCAAGCGATCGGCACGCAGCGGTTGTCCTCGCACCGGAACTCCGAGTCCTTGTGGCACTGCTCCGACGTCCGCACGCCGGGTTGCGGCTCCTCCACTGCAACACACAGCACACGTATAGAACAATCGGAGAAACATCATAGTCACGAGTTCACCCAGAAACGTCGAATTCTTTCGTTACTACTGCAGTCTGGGTGAACTTGTGATTTTGATGTTTCGGCTGTTTTGATTTTTACTGTGTTAGCAAACAAATTATGAGCTTTCCAGCACTGCAGTTCTGCACATGCACGCATGTAGCTGTAGCAAACTCTGAACTCGTCAAATTTCAAATACTTCATTACAAAGTCAAATAAGATCCCCCTGAACCCTCTTTGACCAGCTTAGTTACCGTTTTAGCTTCACCCAACCTCACAAATGCCTTGTTTCTCAATGCATGCATCGTCATGTATGTATGCACCGCTCGTGCAAGCATACAGCGTGTTTAGTGTTGTGTGCATCTGTATCGTATGTCCGTTCCGTTTTTACCTATCCTCCAATACTATACGTGCCCTTGATTCCCTGTGTCTGTCATGTCATTCACTACTCAGCTGACCTCTCTCCTCTCCTCTGTGTCTGTGTGAGCGAGGTAAAACCGCAGGACAGCAATCAGAGAAACAGAACAGGGAACAGAAAAGTGTTATTGTCTGGCCGCAAAACGAACAATTTTGCCACCGTACGTACGTACGTACAACATGTATCCTACAATAGAGCATGTACGTGCATAGTACCAGGTGGCAGTAACATAACATGTGTACATACGTGTTCCCATTCCAAATTCATCTTCTTTGCAATCGGAGAACGCATGCAGAGATGATGACAATTCATGCAAAACCATAAAGATCCCTGCGTCCCTACACCTGTGGTCTAAAACTCTGTTCGCGTATAAATAGAAAGTACTTTTTGCGAGTGTCCAGTAGACAAGTGCATGTCCAGAGCTCATCACAGGTGTTGTTGCTGGTCGTTCCACAAACTTCTCGTGCGTACGCCTGTACTGAGCTTCACAGATCACACGCTTGCATGTGGTTAGAAGCGGTGTGAAGGTGCAGAGTGTGATTTATGCGAGAGGGGAAAGGATAAGCAAGCTAAACTCCAGTACTGTACTTACCGGTGAATAGTCCCATGGTTCACAGACCAAAAAATCGAGAGGTCCTAGGTGGAGCTATGCATAGGGGGGCTATGTATGGGGCATTTTTTATGTTTTTGAGAGATACGCAGATGCATATTTTTAGGTCAAAAGCACGTGTTTTAGGGCATACTTGAGGTCAAAACAGAGTTATTCTGTACAATACAACCCTAAGCAGGCTTCTAGGCATCTTATCTTGGCACAGGAGTGGCTGGGTAGCTTATGACCAGCTTATAAGTGTCAGTCAGGTACCCTATGGGGCCATACATGGGGGGGGGGGGGCTATGCATTGGGCATTTTTTATGTTTTGCCAATATGGGGCTATGCATTGGGCTATGCGCCGGTAAATACGGTATGTGTAGAAGTAAGCTAATGCCGCAAGCAAAAAGAAGCCGATTAAAGCCGAGTGGACCCGAACGACAGAGGTGGTCGACTAGCTTTTCCTGGCGTTCGTTCAGAAATTGATGCTCACTTCTCTCCCGTCTTTTAGTCCGCGGCTGTCCATGCTTTCGCGCAAACTAATCCACGCAAATCTGCTCTTACACGACTACAAATATGAGGAAGAAATTACACGGCTTTTCCCATACGTGTACAGTACGTACATACTGTACAGGGTGGCCAGCGCCCGAGCGCATCGATAAACAATGTGAGAAGCATCCAGCCGCCTTAAGAAAGTTGAAGAGTCAACAGCGCAGGGTAACACGGGGGTAAGTCAGGCCACTTGCACCTTTTGTAATCGATCTTTGGAGCAGGATGCACTTGGTCAGTCAATCAGCATTCCGATCAAAAATCCACGTTTGACCCATCGAAACAAAGATCAGCAGTAAATTGTGTTCCGTCCCGAAGCAAAAAAAGAATTACAGAAGGATAAACGAAAAATTCTTCATCCGCTTCGGAACGGAACAATTCTTGCTGATCTTCTTGAAGGAAGGGTCAAACGTGGATTACTGCACAAAATCTTGCTAAAGTGTGTGAGTTCCGAGCTAGAAAGATGAGCCAAAAAGTCAAGGGTTATGGCTAGAATTACCCCGAAGGCACCCTTTACACATCCCCCTCACCTCAACAGGTGAGGAGCGAAAGCAGTCAGCTAGCTAAGCTTAAAAAGCGCCGCCCATACATCACATTGCATCGCATGCACAGGAATCATCGCCAACCGGACTACCCGTAGTACTGTGGGTGTAGGTGTTTCTGTGCTAGCTGACCACTCGAAGTTAGAAAATTGCGGAGGAGACGCACAACAAGACTTAAAGACACCAGCAGAGGAAGCCCCAGAAAACACGACGACGGGAAAAAGCTGACCAATGCATCTCGCGCATTTAGTCAGGGATGGGTACGTAGTCGCTCCTTTGAGAGAAAGCAAAGAGTGGAAAGCTCTTTCTCGTAACATACGCGCAGAATTGCAGGAAAATGTCCGTGCATTCAACGCGAATAGTTTTGCGCGACTTCAGGAATTTCTGCACTCTCGCCGTGAACCAACTTTATGCATACAGCAGAAGTATGTACGTACGTACGTTACGTAAAGTGTATGTACAACATACGCAGACGTACAAAAATACACGAGTACTTGCAGGCTACTTTAGGGTGGCGACAACATTGAATTCCGGTGGTTGGGTGGGCGGAAAAAAGTTACAAATAGGCTGGTTCACAGCATTGACCAGTTGCTTGAAAGAAAGAAAACAGGGTTGGACGAAAACATGCAAAATTAGAATGGTCAAAAGAAAAAGAAAAACACTTTTGGGGTAAAATAAGAAAGTAGAGGTTACAACATTGCAAGAATAACCAAAACGAATATCGGAACTGGACACTGACCACGTGTATAGAAGAGAGAGAGAGAGAGAGGGGTCAGTAAGCAATACAGTGCGTGCGTACTTGAGTCCCGAAAGTACATTTTGTGCTTGTCGTAACTCCCCAATTCCTCAGTTTCAAATAAATGCAGATATTGAAATTGGTTTCTACTTTGTCTTACCCAATAAAATTGCTTCCGGATTTACACATCCGACTTGTTCAGATCCGAATAATAAAATCCACGGAAAAATGTACAGCAGAAATAGTTGCGGAAGTAGAATCCTGCGCTTTTCTGATCCGTCCATGTTGCTAGCACCTCCGCAGTCAAACCTTCATCACTTTCTCTCTGTTCTTCTCTACTGCTTCTGGAACAAAATTTGTACAGAAATAAAATACAAAATCGCACCTCCTGACAGTTTGCGTTCCTTTTTGTTTTCCTTCCTTCCTTTTCTTTTCTTTCTTTGGTCACGCGAAAACGAACCCGCGCTTTAGGACGCTTCGCGCATAGCGTATATTCGAAATGAACTGGATTACATATTTATGCATGGACAGTACGGATAAAAGGCGGGCATTCAAAAAGTGGCACTAAATTCGGCAACAACGAATCCGCGCAGAACGCAGAGCCGCAGAACGCAGAATAAATTGCGCAGAACGCAGAGACGCAGAATACAGGGTGTAAATGGCGCAGCAAGCAAGCAAGCAAGCAAAGTTTCTTTTCCGCGTGCATAACGTATGAACATAAGATAAAACAAGCAATGCACGTAGATTGCTTGTTTTATCTTATGTTCATACGTTATGCACGCGGAATTGATTGCTTAGCGTGCTGTGATGTTTAGAAAAGACGCATCCAGACATGTACTCCTAGAGAGCTGTACGCGCCCACCAAAACCTGGGTGGGAAAGTTAGTTTGCCAATCTCAAAATTTCAAAAACTTTTTGGTAAACTAATAGTGCCACTCCCAAAAGCTTGCATTAGTGCAGTCAAAGGTCAACACGCAGCACCCTGGCAAGAAGCCATAATGAGGTAAATTTGGTGGGAGGTTATCATTGGGAGGTTGGGAGGTTATCATTGGGAGGTCAGGGGGTTATCTGGGAGGTTGCATTAATGTTCAACCCATCAGTGAAGAAGATCCAATGAGGTGTTTGAAGTGACTGGCGCTGGGCAGTGAATGGTTATATCTATTTTGCGCAGGCCGACAGATGGACTTTGAGGCTTAGGCTGAGGCTTAGGCTGAGGCCTACCCCTCTGCATCCAATACCAAAGCCTAAGCCTTAGCCTAAAATGCAATGAAATACAAACTGCAGTGAAATGCAACTCCAACGGATTTCTTTGCTTATGGGTCTAATGTTAAGCCATCACAGTTGACATTCATATTGACATCTGCATCAGCATTCAAGCCGTGTTTGTGCCAGTGGAAACGCAGTGCAAACGTTGGTGTTCAGCATCCATTTCGAATGAGACATTATTGGGAGTGGCACTTTTAATTTACCAAGAAGATTTCTAAAAATTGAGTTTGGCAAACTTAGTTTACCACTCAGATTTTGAGTGAATTTTGCCTTGCGCAGGCGCGCGTGGCGCCCTGATTTCTAGGAGTACATGGCTGAATCGTCCTTCTAAACTTCGCAGCACGCTAAGGGATTGCCATACAAAAAGATTCTGCGCCATTTACACCCTGTATTCTGCGTCTCTGCGTTCTGCGCAATTTATTCTGCGTTCTGCGGCTCTGCGTTCTGCGCGGATTCGTTGTTGCCCTAAATTCACGATTTATTTTCCCTATCATCACGGATTTTATTGAAGTTTCGGTCAGTTTCGAAGTCGTGGAAAAATAACTTTCTATTGTACAAATTGTGCATTCTTATTTTATACGGAAGGATAAATGGCCGTGCGTTGC
Organism: Epsilonema sp. ZAB3_2; assembly: GCA_030247985.1. Lineage (NCBI taxonomy): Eukaryota > Metazoa > Nematoda > Chromadorea > Desmodorida > Epsilonematidae > Epsilonema > Epsilonema sp. ZAB3_2. Next base: position 8,118 of record JASAMW010004350.1, on the reverse strand, counting down.
ATGAGACAATATCTTGCACATATCTTTGTAGTGGAACAGGAGGGCTAATCAGCTAGGGGTACGGTAGGTTAGATGTTCAACACGAAAATCACAGCTTTCTTCTCTTCAGATCAAACTTTCCTCACTGGCAGTTGTACGGATATGCCGTGAAACCTTGGCACCATTCTAAAAGAAAGTAGCAAGACCCATGCGTGGACTTTCTCTGTGGTTTATTTTCACGAAACTCAATGATTATGCTATGCTTCACTGCTAAAGCAAACTAGCCCAAAACAGCTCATACAGTCATACAGATGCCTATCGGAAGGTTTGCTTCAGAAGGCCGAAGGCTCATTCACATTGGAAGAAAATGCGCTCGGCGTACGCCCGGCGCATGTACGGTTGTCGTCCAGTCCATACTTTGTGCAAAATTTTAAACCGCTCGAACTATGGACACGCCGAGCATTTACTGTACATCCACGTCCAGCGCATTTCTCTTTTACGTGAATCTGGGCCATTATTTCCACACCTTTTCTGGCACCCCTGTTATCTTCCTTTTCTTACCGTAGTCGGAACGCCATACTTGCTGCAAAAGCTCATCTGGCACCTCTTGCTTGCGCCCGAAGTCTCATCGAACGCCAGGCACTTGGAAAACGGTGGAATGTACACGTGAAGACTGACCGCTGACTTCTGCTCACTCGCGTTTCCCATGCGATGCAAACCGATTGTATCTGTTTCAAATTAAAAAACAGGAAATCGAGGGTAATTTCGGACAGCAGCAAGCAAACTGGTACGGTTTGTTCCTTCATTCGTCCTTGTTATAGAATACCCACCTAGGTATTTAGAATTGCACTTGGAAGCTATAGCAGCAGTACTCACTACTCACTCATCTGGCAAAATCTGGCATCAAATTTTCCGTCTCGATTGACAGTTTCAACATGCGTTTTATTAGTACAAGCACAAGCAGGGTTGTACAGTTGCGTTACCGGTACGTGCTACTTTTTTGGCGTTACCATTGATGTAAGCCACTTGGTTAGTGTCCAACAGTGTGCTACAGCTGGCAACCATTGGCGCTTGTTGCACTTCTGGCCAAAAGAATCGATCTTCCCGCAGGGAGCCAGCGAGAATCTTCATGAAGCAGTGCGAGTCAGCGTGATCGTGAATTGAGCTGGTAACTCCGGGCTCCCAACACAAAAGCATCACGTTGTAGCCCCCATTGCCGACGTCCACCAAATTGCGCGTGTACCTGAAGAACGGCGTAAAAGGGGTAATAAAGGGACAAGGGGAAAAAGACTTAGCAAACAAGCAATGCAGGTTGGGTAGGTAAGGAAAGGAAAAGGACTATGAAGGAGGATTAAAATCCGTCCGTGTTACCTGCGAGGCTCAAAGATGGCGAACTGTTCCCAATCCTTGTGGTCACTTCGGTAGGACTGCAGTAGTTCCAGCACAGTGGTTACATTGACGAAGTTGCTAGTGAACAGATCGCCTAATTTTGCAAGTAAATGGTTGAAACCATGCATATTTTCTTCAGTTCTTAGCGCTGCTGACTGATTGCATTGGAAAAATTGAAGAAAGGTAAATAAATATACCCAATGCCGATCGCCCTTTAGCACCTGAAAAAAGTAAAATGAAATATTGAAATGTGCGCTTTTATGTCCAATTAAATTTTTTGGTCATACGCTGTAATGTTTTGTGTATAGCCCCCTGGGGCTATATGATCAGTAAGTCAAGTCCCGGTCAGGGGACTATATTCGAGACTGGGCTATAGGGGGTTATATAAGGGGATTTTGCAATAGTGACCAAAAGTAAGGTTATTTGATCCCTTTTGAACTCGTTTTTATGGCTTATTTTGTCTTTTTTCAAGGTCTAAAACAGGCTGCTCTAAGCGCAAAAATATCTTTTCTAACCATGACTGACCATGTCTGCTGAGGCGGTCAGGTAGGAGGGGTGAAAACCAAAATGTATCCCAAACTGTCCCAAATGATGCGCCATCAATCCTATGGCTCCAACACCAACACGTCGTAAACGCTGTTTTTTGGTGTAAAAACCATGGTTTCGTCGTTTTTCGCTATCTTTGATCAGGGGCTATATAGTATATACTGTAAGGCACATTGATTGGGGGCTATTTTCGAGAGGGCAATACACGAAACATTACAGTAGGCGCCATACGTACCACTTCAGATTATTTGAGAATCAACACGCGTTTTTATTGATTATTCCAGAATTGATCAAAACACGTCTTGCAAAAGTTCAAAACCCGGCGTGTTGAATCGGCGTTGAATCACCTTTTGCCACCTTTTTTATCAACATTATTGTTGATATGAGCGTGTTGATTCATCCTCGCAGTCAACATTTTTTCATGATCTATCAACACTTTTTTCTTTCAACACCGGCGTTTTGTTGAGTCAAACAGACACCAACGGTAATGAATGGGGTACCGATATCGATCGCAATCAACTTGTCTAGAAAGCTTTATTTGCAAATTACAAGAGTGTGAATGAATAAGAAATTTCTGCCTGTGCTCCACTTGCCAAGTACATAGCTAAGACATCCATAGTTTCGAACGTTTTCCATTCTAAAAGTTATATTACAATTCTGGGCTGGGTGATCACATTACTCTGAGGTGGTGGTAGTTGCACTCAAAATGTCCGGCGTACCAACTAATGAAGAGCAGTACCAACTAAAACTGAACAAGGACTTTGCCAGAGCGAATCATCTCAAGACGAGCGTGGTGGACTGTCTCACTCCGGAGCAAGCCGCAATATTGAGGAGTGATGCGCTAAAGCATATCATCATTGGACCAGCAGGGACTGGAAAAACGCTGTTGCTCCAGATGAAGTGTTGCCAATTTTTGAGAGAGAATCGAAGCAATGACCCTGAGATACTGATCTTGGTCCCAGATACGCTAAAACGCGTGTATGTCGAAGAGTTTAAGCAAGAATTTAACGACACTCCAGACTTGATACCGAATGTACGCGTGCCTCATCACGGAAGTGACCGCGTCGAAATAACGAGGGCAATTAACAAAGGTGTTCCGGTGTTCATTGATGAGTATGCGGCTCTGGTATCGACCCCTGCAAAGGGTGACTTCTTCCCTGATTGTTTGAACAATATAAAAAGCGATCAGTGGTGCTGGGTGACTCTGGATCCACTGGCAACACTGAAACAGGAAGACTTCAATCTGCTCGTGAACATTCCAGGTACCATACTACATATTTTACTGGCGCGCATAGCATAGCCTATAGCCTACTCCGAATCGTGATTCCAGACGAGCCGAATGTGTTTGTAGATGTCTGTATTGGCGGACCTACAAAGTATGGTCGGACAAAGTCGGACAAAGTATGGTGAAAGCGTAGACACCTACTAAATAAGTGGACCATAATTTGGCGCCCGTAATTGTACAAGTAGGTAGTTCCATCACAATACAGACGTCTGCAAGCAAACCCATTCGGCCCGTCTGGATTCACGATCCATGGTACATAGCATACAGACATACAGTGTCATCATGCCATAGGTCAGTATACTGTACATTAGCACACGTATTGTAGCATCGCATAACGCATACATATTGAAGCATAGCATAGCGCAGTGCACTGGGATGGCGAGCGGGAGTCTGGTAGAATTGAAGTATTGCCAAAAGGATGCATGAACAGGAAAAAGAGGCTGCAAGGTCCGCGCACAGCGATCCCTACGGGAAACGTCTCGTCACATACAATAGTGTCTCATAGTAAACCCAAAAATATATTTTTGGTAAACCCAAACCATCTATCTTTCAGCGCTTGTACGCATCTATCTCCACAATGGAATAGACTGACAGATTTTTGCGCTCTTTTTTTCATTGAACAGCTAAGCCTTCAAAGTCGGAGTGCCTGCAGGCCTAACCCCCTGCAGGTGGTGACGGGTTATCCAGCAGTATCCCATCAACATCAGTACGTCAGGCCTCAAAATATCTAATCACTTTGCCCTAAAGCCATGGAAACTCCACTGTTTGGGGCCAATGCCGAATGCCCTCTTACGTCCCAGTGATGTTTGAAACTCCACTGTTTGGGGCCAATGCCGAATTCCCTCTTATGTACGTCCCAGTGGTGTTTGAAACTCCACTGTTTGGGGCCAATGCCGAATGCCCTCTTACGTCCCAGTGGTGTTTCTTACCTAAGTGGCTGGAGCCTGTTCCATTGCATGAGCAATGTATATGCTTCTCTTCAGGGTTTGCGGATCCCAAGCAATCCTATCTGTACACTGTTCTTCGTTGCACATCTGATGTTTTCGAGGGGTGGCGAGCGTACTGTGGCGATTTTATTCAGCTTGGCCAAAGCTACAGGGCCAATTTCAGACCGGTTGAACGAGCGCTCGAAACTTCATCTGCCGATTTCAACAGCACCAGCCATCTTGCCCATCGAATCCTTACCCAAGTGAACAGTCTCCTTACTGCGAAGTGGGAAAAGAAGCATATCGCAGTGATCATTGATGACAGTGACATGGCGCAGAATTCGGGAAGCTCATACTACGCGCATTCAGTTGGAGGGAAGGCGTTGAATAACCCCGCTTTTGTCAGATTCTCAATAGGGTTAAGATAGACTAAAAAGGCGCAACTGTAGTTTTAGGTTAAAGGGGAACTTTTTTCTGTGGGGGTGCTTCTTTTTGTTTTTTTGGTGGGCGGTTTTGTCGGTGCGCTTGGGGTGCGGGGGGGGCCGGTTGTGGGTGGGGTCGGGTTTTTGTGCGTCGCGCGGTGTTGCGTGCGCGTGTGTGCGGGTGGGCGGTGTGTGTCGTGGTGTTGGTCGGTTGTGTCTCTGGTGGTGTTTGTTTTTTTTTTGGGTTTTCTGTTTGCGGGTTTTTGTTTGTAGCTTTTGTCTGCGTTTTATTTTGTTTGCTTTTATCTGTTTTTTATACGTTTTGGTTTGGTTGGTTTGTGTCGTTTGTGTTGCTGCGTTTTATGGGAGTTTGTGTTTGGGTGTTGGTTTGGATTTGGATGGTCGCGGGGTGGTGTTGTGCGTTGTTTGGGTTTTGGCGTTTGTGGTTTCGTTTTGGGTTGGTGTCTGGTGTTGGTGGGGTAGTTGTGGGTGTGTGGGGTGGGTGGGGGGGGGGGAGGGTAGGGGTGGGGGGGGCAGGGGTGGGGGGGGGGGGTTTTTTGTTTGCGGGGTGGGGGGGGATGTGCGGGAAGGTGGGGGGGTGGGAGGAGCTGTGTGCTGTGGGGGGGGCGCGCTGCGATTGGGGTGTTTGGTGGGTTTGTTGGTTTGTGTGGGGAGTGGGGGTGGTTGTTGGTGGTGTGTTGTGGGGGGTTGTGGGTTGTGTTGTGTTGTTGTGTGTGTGTTTTTTGGGTTGTTGTGGTGTTTTTGTTTTTTGTGTTTTTTTTTTTGGGTGGGGGGGGGGGGGGGGGGGGGGGGGTGGGGGGGGTGGTGGGTGGGGGTGGTGGGGGGTGAAATTTGGGTCGGAAGTTAGGTTGAGCTCCCCGAATGATGTGGACTTGCTCATAAATGCTCTGAAGGCTGGAGCGACGAAGGAAAATAAATATTTCTTCAAGGCTGGGGCAACGAGAGGAGGTAGGTCTATGTTTTGCATTCCAATGTGCTTATTTCGCGCATAACCCGGCTTCAAAGAATCAAAGATTATTATTATTATTATTATTATTATTATTATTATTATTATTATTATTATTATTATTATTATTATTATTATTATTATTATTATTATTATTATTATTATTATTATTATTATTATTATTATTATTATTATTATTATTATTATTATTATTATTATTATTATTATTATTATTATTATTATTATTATTATTATTATTATTATTATTATTATTATTATTATTATTATTATTATTATTATTATTATTATTATTATTATTATTATTATTATTATTATTATTATTATTATTATTATTATTATTATTATTATTATTATTATTATTATTATTATTATTATAATATTATTATTATTATTATTATTATTATTATTATTATTATTATTATTATTATTATTATTATTATTATTATTATTATTATTATTATTATTATTATTATTATTATTATTATTATTATTATTATTATTATTATTATTATTATTATTATTATTATTATTATTATTATTATATATTATATATATTATTATTATTATTATTATTAATATCAAAGAATAATATAAGCTAACAAGAATGAAACACTTCACGCTAAAAACGATTGAACTCTGTCTGACGCATTTGACTTGATTCAATCATCGATGATTACTATAGTCGATGATTAATCATCGAACATTGATTAGAATAGTCGATGATCACAATCAACGATGATTACAATCAACGAAAGTTGAAAACAATCAATCCCTCTATTCTAATCAACGTTCGATGATTTTCGATGATTGTAGTGATGGTTTCAATCAACGAAAGTGCATTAAAATGCGTCGCTTTATATTTCATGGACTGTATTCTAATGCACGAAAGTGTATTCTTTTGCAGTAAAAGCTGCTGTAATAAAGGAACGTTGATTCTAATGCACGAAAATACATTGCCTTTTAGGATTTCGCAATAGAGAAAACCTTGATTAGAATAGAGGGATTGATTGTTTTCAACTTTCGTTGATTGTAATCATCGATGATTACAATCAACGATTGTTGATTGTAATCTATCATCGTCAAGGTTCAATCGTTTTTTAGCGTGAAGTGTTTCATTCTTGTTAGCTTATATTATTCTTGATTATTTGTTTAGAGTTTGTTTTGTTTTTTGTTTGTTTTTTACTATTGTTTTATTTGCAGAAGGCATTGATCTGGTAGTGTGGCAGGAGAATCGAAAGATTCATTCCTATGAGTGGGCTGTCGTGATAGCAGTACAGGAGCAATCGGAACGAAAATTGCAGCAATACCTGATCCACTCTCGAGCCATTTTCCAGGTGATTGTCTTGGAATGGCAAGCCAACGCTGACGAGAGAGCGAAGATTAAGACCATTTTCCCTCTCAGGAATCGCATCACTGGGTGCATTTATTTAGCGCAAAACAAGCCAATGCAGGCAAGCTTGATCTACAGTCTAGTACGTGTACTACAACTTCTGAAAAGAGAGACGAAACGCTGAAAATGACCACTGAAGAATAATGTTCGCGAGAGTTTTGCTGTGCTCATTTTTGAAATTCGTTTTCAAACTATAAATTCATTATTTTCAAGCCTTTTTGTTTCAACTTCATTTCCCACAATAAATATTCACTCTGGGTCACTCGCTACATACAGTAGGCGCCAGGCCACACCTTCTCTTCAATGATGGGGGTGCATATTTGGAAAAATTCCAGCTGAAAGGCTAATTGCTTGCTCCCTCCCCCCCCCCCCGCCTTTTCTTAAAGCTAACTTTTCTTCTTGATACTGTTGTCTTGTTCGTTCTGTGAATGCACCCTTTATTTGCGACATCTACACCGAGCTTTACAACCTGTTGGCCTTCAAGCACTTGGTCATTAACCAATTATTGCCGAATGTCACATTGGCGCGAAAGCTAGTGAAAGATGGGAAGACTGCAGAGAAATGCCTTGCAGCTCCTCTTGTGAAGCTTCAAGAAGGAAATGTGTACTTTCTGGATCGCTTTGTCATCCAACCGATCCTCAACACGAAGAAAAGCACGGAATCACAGAAGTGGCAAAATCTCGCTAAGGTAACAAAATTAATAACGCGATGTCACGTATGTACATAGGATTGAAAATCGGCCTAACACGACATTACAGTACTACACTACTGAAGAGGATTTGGGAATTGGGAACCGCTATGGTAGGTCGGTTTTGAAAAGGGTTAGTTGTAAATACAGCGCCTCCACTCCTGCTTTTGCCTTTGGGGTTTCTATTTTATCTCTGCAGAGCCTTTAAGAAATGTTTCGACTGTCGGGACCGCACTCCATGCAGCCAATGTGCTGCATTTACAACTATGCCCTTTTCACTTGCCTTGCAATCAATCACACACTGTAGCTGGTTCCGAGGACTGTTTTAGTACTGAACTTTAGCGACTTTATCATCGAATAACTCGTGAACAGATAGGAATTTTTAAAGCGGTCTTTTATTTTTAGAAGACGTATAAAAAATATAGATTTTGATAAAAATTGGGTTGAACTCAAAATGCGAAGGTCGGTGTTAGGCAGCTTCGTTATGATCTGGACCACAGGGTCC